>VDFB02384532.1:0-162583 GCA_007258455.2 Sequoia sempervirens
GTCATTTACATAGATCTTTTTGGAGATTTTTGTAATTAAACACATAGAGAATTGATTTGAGTCTTGCTTTTAGGTTATTGAGTCTTATTTTTTTGTAATTTGTAGGAATTATATAATAGTACTATCATTTTCTGAATACAATGGAAATTTTTTGAATCCAATTGTCTCCTACTATATATCTTTGATAGATTATGAATGAAATTGATCAAGGATCATTCAATTTTGTCTCCACTATATTTCCTTTGGATGTATGTTTTTGTTAATGCTCTAGTTCAAGGAACTAGTTAAATGTTTTAATGGAGATGTAGGTTTGTGTTAATGTATTCAAGGATTCGATAAGTAGAGTTGGTTAATACTTTTGAGTATGATAATGTAATGCATTATTTTGATGCTCTATAATGCTTACATGAAATACTATTGTATATTTCTAATTGCATTTATTTTGACTCTATACCCTAGGTTAAGGTATTGATCTTGAATCTATGTCTAAGTTGCAACTACAAAGTCACTCAAATTTAAGAAAATTTACGAAATCTCATTTTATTTATGCTTATTTGTAGAAGTTTCATGTAAAGTTCATGTTCTCCTACTTTAAATTGTTGAAAGCTTAAAGGATTTTTCCAGATCTTTCAATTTTTGCATTTATCAAGCTAATTAAGTGAGAACATATTTTTTGTTTGTAATGTATGAGATAATTCAACACAAGAGATCTTAAATACATTGTTAGGGACCACTCTCCTAGGTTTTGTAGAGCCCAAAGTGTAGAGTGAAATTTATTTTAACTTTCACCTATTTGTTGGCCAATTGATCCAAATAACTAACCATTGGAAATGGAAAATACATAGATTATTTGTGTGATTTGACTAAGAATTAAAAAAAACCAACAGATTGGAAACTATGTTGGGGGAAAAATTCAGAAATCCTAGTTAGAGATCATTTTAGTTAGTGTCAATAAAATTCAAAGTTCTTCACTCTTTCAAGAATGAATTTATAAACTTTCTCATCATTTATTAAGTATGAAGTATGTGATTCAAATTTTTACTTCTCATTCACATATTTGTGTGAATTGCTTTGTAAATTGGCATTGGTCTAGTCCATTTTTACATTATATTTACAAAACTTCTCAAAAGAATTACAAAATATTTCCAAATTCCCATTAATTTAGGTGGTGAATCTGAGTCTCCAATGTTGGTTCACTAAGAATTACAAAGAAAGTGAGAAGAAAAAAGAGGTGAGAAGTTGTAGAAGCCATGAGAGGAACTAGAAATCATCTTAAGAAGCATCCTAAGCAAAGGATAGAAGGTGAATTACCTGAGAACACCAAGCCATCCTAGAAACAAAAGAATGCAAATACAAGTAAGTTTGTTTCTCCTGATACTTCAATATCTATTCATTTACATGAAGGAATTAATGATAATATGTATGAATATGGAATGCCTCCTATAAATGAGAACCCAATTATAAAAGAAACTATTGCTAGTAAGCAAGCCATTTCAGATCCTTTTGGTTTCAAAACTAGTACAACAATGGAAATTCTAGGTTAGAGATTTTGATGTTACATTGGCATCTCAAAGATTAAATACTAGAGCTACTTATACTTTTGATTCTCCAAGAGATGACCTATTTAGAGGTCATCATAATAGAAGCCCTACTCCTTTTTCACATAGGGATACTTTAAGTCTTGTAGACTATACTCTTGAGAATTTTGATTCTAATATTACCTTACCCAAAGAGGATGAATTAATGCAAGATATTTTGGGACTCCAAGAGGAGGCTCATAAGATTTAGGATTTGAGGATTGTTGTCATATGAAATTGCACCCTGCTAAGCACGAAGCTCAACATTCCAATGACATAATGAAAATGACCTAAAGGTGTGGGACCTTTGTGCATATGAAGTTGAATCTCTGGAGAAGGCCAAATTCCTTTTTTAATCTCAGTTTAATGTGATGGTATAACCCAACACATGAAAACCTACCCGTAACCTACACTAACAAATGATAAGGGAAAAGGGGAAGAAGGAGAACATGAAAGGGGAATGGAGTTGATGCACCAAGATGGAAAGGTCACTTCTTCCTGCCCAAGATTACATAGTACTTCATTGAAGAGGAGCAAGGGGATTTTCACAACTCTCTATTTGGTTGATTTTAGAGGAAAACATGGAGGTTAGGGTTTGACAAAGTGCTAGAAAGAAAGAGATTTCATCAATGCAGTAGTTGAAAATGATTTAACTCAAACATGTAAGCATGAAAATACAATAAACACCTAGATAGCGTGTGAAATACAATCTGTAAAACAAAAACCACAGAGGAACCAAAGGAAGAAGAACACTAAAAATGAATATATTTTTTCCTTTATAGATTGAGCATAACTTTGAAGCACAAACTGAACCCTAACCATAACCAGGGTTAGTAATGAAGCCTGTGGCATGCAAGATCTGAGCCATCTATGAAAATTGTGATTAGGGCTTAGATCTACCAAGAAGTCAACAAACAACAATAAATGGGAATGGGATCCCATGAAATCCACTGGAAGAAGTTAAGGGATGCAAGAAATGTTGTCCTTGAAGCCCAATAATGATATCAAGGTGCTCAAAATTCAAATTGAGCCTAAAAAATGTTGCTTAGAAAGCACGCCAAAATGTAGGAAGGTCAGGGTGTCGGGCTAAAAAAAAAACCTTTACAAGCATGAATTAAATGGTCTGAAGCCCTAAAAAAGTGTCTCCATCGATGGTTGGGTGTCAGGCCATCAGAGATCAAGCGTCAAACCATTAGCTTACCACTTACCGCACACTTTGAAGAAAGGAGGAAATTGTGATGAAGAGAGGAAATGCTAGGCATTAGACCTCAAACTATCAGAGGTCCAACGTTAGGAGGATGAGATAAATCTTACCGATGAAGGGTAAGATGTAAAGGGAAAGGCCAAAGGATGAAACTAGAAACCCCAACACTTAGTCAAATTTTGAGAGAAAAGAGGGAAAGTGAGAAGGTAAATGGAAGGAGAAGATCATAGAATATTAGACTTCAAAGGTTGGACCTTGGACTGTTGGAAGTCAAAGATCGGGAGGAAGGGAAAAGGCCGAGGGTCCATAGAAGAAAAGTTCAAGGGAAGAGGGAAGCGAGAAGAGTAACGGTTAAAGGGTAAGCCTAAAGGTAGACACCCAAAACACTTAGAAGAAAAAGGGGAAGGAATGGAGCAATGGAGAAGGCATGAAGGAAGTAGGTAAGAGACAACCAAAAAACTTGAAATTCTAGGACTTAGCCAAAATTTAGGAAACTTCAAGGAGAAAACATGCAAGATGGCCCATGTAGGATTTCTCAGATCAAATATCAGTGATGGGACATCAAAGGGGGATGAAATTTCAACATTAATGGCAACTTCTATGGGATGATTTCCCACTAATCATGGGATCCAGAGGCCTTATCAGTCTAGTGGGCACGAAGTCATGAAGGGGAAGACTTAAAAGTTGGGCCTACTCAAAGCAAAACAAAACATGTGCAGTTGCACTTGGAGGAAATCCTGAAAGCTAAGAGCATACATTCCCTTAAGGAGAACATAAAATGGAAAGAAAAAAATGGAAGCTTTCCTCTATCAAAGATGAACCTTTTGAAGGAGCTAATCTCCCTCAAGCCATAGTTGTAGACATCACCTAGATGTAACCATTGAAAACTACTGCCAACATGCATGTAACTAAAAAAATTCTTGCAAGGTGAAGGATCGCTTCACTATAAATTTTCCCATTGCAAGGGAATCATATGATGTAATTGTTAGATTCATCTAACACTAGTGTCTTAGTTGAACATACAACAATAGGAGTGAACTTTATTAAAGATAGGCCAACATCTAAGAGAAAACCTTTTGTAGAGGGAAAGGACTCACCTCACAAAAGGATAGGCCAATGTCACCATCATTGACCTCCTCATTGCATGAACTAAAACAAAAAGAGAAAGTTTCCAGTTCACATGGTGATGTGAAATATGCCAAACTTGATTTATTATCTACACAAGGAATCTCTTCCTCATGCACCTCAAAAGAAAATCTTTGAAGCTCAGGCAAAGAAACAATTTGAGCAACAGGAGCATCACTCTCCAAACAAATGTGTGGCTGCTCAATAACTACAAAATCATTTGCATTGATGCACACTTCATCAACACAAAACTCAAATATTTGAGACACTTCAAGTGAAGAACTAAATTCTTCAAATTTCCTCTCAATTTTAATTTATTCTTGGCAATGAGCTGCAACAAAATCAAACTCGTGGCATGTTATGGTTTCCATGTCCTTTTCTACTTCTTCATTCTTATATTGCTTCCCACCAAGATACTCTTTTGGGGGTGAAATATTGGCATCCAAGCTTGAACAAAAAGCTCCTCAATCATCCCAAAAGAAGTCCTCCACCTCAAAACTAGAGACCTCAATAGATCATGGACCTTTATCCTCTATAATAGGGGCTAAACACATTTGTTGATACTACTCCAAAATCATGGAGTTATGTTCAACCATCAAGCCCAAAACATGTTGTTTGGAGGCTTCAACTAATGAAGGTATATCTAATCTATCCTCTTCATATTCATGAAAACAAGGAAGGGCATCAAATCAAAGGAATGATTCCTCTATTGCATCAATTTTTTCTACCTTTTTAATGTCTTTTTGTTGCAACACCACTTCATCTTCATTCTTTCCTTGCAACAAACCAAGACACTCATTATTTTGAGCACGTGAAGGCTCCACAATAGCAACCTCCTCAAGGATAGGTTCTTGTGAGGAATGGATGCTCACAAAACTTAGGATATCCAACATAGAAGATCTGCTTGACGGCACAAGAGGTTGAATTGGAGTTTCAAGGGGCTGATTGGGATTCTTGAAACTAAAAAATTTTGTGCTTGCAAACCTCTTGCACAATAGGATATTCTGGAAAAAAAGGATGGTAATGGGGGTTTCAAGAGGCTTGCTAGGTTTCTTGAAACTTATGAATTTATAATTTATTACCTCCTCCTTAGTAGGTTGTTCTAGAACTAATGGAGGTGCTTGTTTGAAACTAGGCACACAAGGGGTTGCTTGAGTCTTAGGCACTTGTGCTAGAGAAAGGGAAAGTCTAAGTTGCTCTTGTCTAGAAACTGCATCTTTTGTTATATACTCCTCTTATTTCCTTCTTTGTGCCTCCAACTACTACTCATAACTCCATTTAGCTTCTAAATTTATTTGTTGTGAATAATGAGCTTGATGGGAAAACTCATCATCTTGTGGGAAATAACCTTGATGTTTCCCTTGATAGGCTTCATTATCCCACTCCTCCTACTATAGGTCAAACTCTTGTTGCCTCTTAAGCTCATCAATTTGTCTATTGAAATCAAGAAAATTCTTGTGATTTCACTTGCACATAAATTATCAAAATTTCGGGTTGGGTAGGAGAAAAACAAGGTTGATTTTGAAAATGATGAGTCTCTTGTGCTTGTTGATAAGAATATCTAGGTATCCAAGAAGACTGAGAAGGGTAGGGTCGATGGTATGCATTTTGAGAAGGTTGAGAACCCACAATAGTAGGGTTCCATGGAATTAAATGGGAGGCATAACCAACCTGATATGGTTGATTAGGAGGAACAAATCTAGCATTATCATGAAATGTGAGTGTGTACATATGGTTTCCATTATAATATGAAATTTTTATGTATATGAAACACTTTGAAATTTTGAAAGGAAAGCAAAGGACTACCCAACCAAAGATTTTGGGTACATACCAAGGTCACCCAAAGATGTAAGTTGTAGAGATGCTAGGTTTTTGTAGAACTGCCTCCTGTTGTACCTTATGCACACATGCCCCGCTTGGATCAGGGACCCTCTCTTTTCGTGTTCCTTCCATCGATCCAGTTCGTATTTTCCTCAAATTTTGTGCCCCTACTTTTGACCCAACTTGATCAATATACCTTTGAGTTCAAATTCCATCATTATCAAATCATTTACCAAGGTTTTAGGTAGGTTTCAAGCCTTTGTCGGTTTTCGTCGTCTAGAAGTTGTCTCATCTTTTGTCATTTATGGGTTCCTCATTGCAAGTTTTTGCTTGCAGAATTTCTTCATTACTTTATCATTTCTTATGGAATTTCCTATGTTCCTTTCTATGACAGACTTTCCACATGGTGTTTCTACATGTTGCTTTATTGCAACAGACTTCCTTCCTACATCTTCCACCTATGAGGTTTCTACACCCCCATAGACAACACACATTTCAAAGCTCTACAATAAATGCTAGAATTTAATGGATGGGGGTCTATAAAAGGGGGACATCCACCTATCATTTTCCATCCAAAGTTTCAAATTTTAGTGGTAGAAGAAGCATCCACACATGCAAGAAACTTGAGGATTTTAGTTGTGGTTGCTTCCTTCACGTGCGCAAACAATGTACGAGCCTGAATTTTTTCTCATCCTTTGTGCTATTAAATTTTCCAATAAAATTGCTTGATAGGGTTTCTTTGGGCCGAGTGATGGTGAGTATTTGGTGGGGGATTTTTTAGTTGATGCCACCAAGGTGTAACAAAATTTTCTACCCCCCTAAATTCAGTGCCTTCACTTGCCACTTGCTAACAACCAGAACCTTGGAAAATTCTGGAGTGAGAACTTGCCAAGGGTTTTCACTTGAAAAACCTTGCTAACCCATTGTCATTAATACAACATGAACCATGATGCCCCTACTCTTCTCATTCCCACATTCGGCCTTGCTCAAACTATTAAAATTTCAAAGAAAAACATCTTGGTAAGACAAAATCCTGTGTGGGCCCCTCTACATGGGATTCTACTCGTGGAATTTCGTACTCCTTAGGCTGTGTGTATAGCTAGGTCTTGCTTGTCCCTGTGCCCTAAACCTATGGTCAAAAGCATTTTGAAAATGATTAAGGCTTTAAGTCGATGCAAGGTTTGTTTGGTGGATATACATGTGTAGATCGTCGTGCCAACAAAGTTTTCCCCAATGATGAAACAATCATGGCTTTCCCATCAACTGCTTCCACTCTAGCTTTCCTTGTAAGAAGCTAAACCCTCAAAATTAGAATGCCCAAAAATCATTAAGTCACTAGACCTATGAAAAAATTTCCTTGCAAGTTTTTGTATGTGGACCACCACATCCCCATGGTCATTGCTAATGGAAAATTCATGATGGCTTCTTGACCTACATCCTCTACACTATCCAGCTTCGCAAGCATTAACCTAAAAAAAAATGCTAAAAATTGCAAAGTTATGATACCACAATGGGTCGGGTCCTACGGGCCATCGTCAGTGGAAATCCATCCCTCCTCAACCATTGTTCAATGAAAACCTATTCATAGCATCCAGTCTAATTGCCTCCACACTTCAACTTTTTGCAAATGCCTAAATCCAACCATTGATGATGTAAGCATGAAACTAAGAGGTCTCATGATGACACTTTGAACTAAAATGAAAAAATATCAAAATGAAATACCTTTTTGGGATTTGACCTATATAGCTCCACTTGTGGGTTTCTATGGTCTTGAAGCTATCCTTTAATGCCAAACACTAGATGATATTTATCCCAACAACTTTCTCACTCCAAACTTCTACAATTCATGAAATGATGAAATCTTCAAGCAAGGTCACTGGACATGATTTTCCTACATGCCAAAAGGATTTAAAACAAGAATGACTAAGTGAAAGGACATTGTGGATTTTTCCATACAAAACTCCACCTGTAGGGTGTCGTGTCTCCAAGAATGTTTCTTATGAAAAAATTCAAAGGGTGTTCCCAATCACGAATCTCACATCATCAATACCCACATGAGCTTAAAAGAATACTTTGACCAAGGGAAATAATTACAAATGCTCCTACCTATATTTTCCCATGTGCTAAATAAGTTTGCATTAAATTTAATCAATTCTGAGACTTTGCAAGAATTCCTCATCAGATCTCCATCTATGAGACTTCATCCTCCTTGAGCTGTTTCTAACAACATTTATCTTGATAGCTTCCGCTAGACAAAAATATGCATCTCCTAACCCACAAGTCTGTAAACTTCATAAACAAACACAAAATGATGAAATTTGATGAATGTAATAATATTTTTGAGGTATGTGGATGCATTTAATTATGTTTTGGCATGATTTAACTAATGTTTTCCCTCTTAATTAGTCAAGGAACTTACTATGCATTCTTTGTGTAGGATTTATGGAACCAGTGGAGAAGCCAATAGAGAGAAATGATAAAGATAAGAAGAATGAATAAACTCCAAGAGGAAAATAGGAAAATTCCAAGATGAAATACACGTTCCATGGGGTCAAATGCACCTCAAAAATCACATAAAATTGGGACAAATTAATATACATGGACCTAGGACATGTTAGCATCGATGAGTTCATACAATGGGTCCTGGCTAGTCCTAGAATTGAAGAGGCTCTTAGGATAAAATAGAATGGAATTGCAAAGGTAGTAGGCTTTCCTTTGGCCTTGATTAGCTTGAAGTTGGTCTTCGCATGACGATAATGTTACCATGCACAAAATAGGAGGATAATCATTATAGGTGGGAGAGTGCTTGTTGACCTGACTCCCATGTCTATTGGAAAGACATTTGGCATCCCCTTGTTTGATAAGATGGAGGAAACTGAGAAGGAAAATTCCTTGAATGTTTGGAAAGAATATCCCATAGGCTAAAAGAGAACCATCATTCAAACATGGCTACTTGAGAAGAGAGGCAATGCCAAAAAATTTCCCCAAAAGTTGTACATAAGTGATTTCATAGAAGAGGCCAATGACTGTGTAACACTATTAAGAAAAGTAATGGGCCTCCCCACTTCATCACTCTTTGAGGAGTGGATGTTTTACTTCATGGAAGAAATCCTTATAGGAAAGGTCAAATTTCATTGGGTGAAGATCATCAGTGAGAATTTGCATAATCAATTTGTTGCAGTAAAGAAAACTCAAGTGTTCTACATGATCTCCTATCTTGTGTAGCTTTTGGCCATAAAATTCCCTTGTAAAGGATTGGACTGTATTGGCACCTTGGGAATGAAGAAAGGGAAAAATCCTATTTATGATTTCTAACCATAGTTCCAATATATAAATTATAAGAAGGATTATCGATGGGTCAATGATGCCTTCATCATGCACATTGTTCAAACTTTTTCAAGGGACTATCATAGGAGAATGTCTCACAACATGAAGGTGTTGGTTAAAGGCTTCAAATAGTGGTTCATTCAATTCCCCAAGTCCACTTACATTAGAGCTAAGGGATTCTTAGGATTCCCATATCAACTGCCCTAGTATCATAATGATAGAATCATCTTGCTAGAGTTAACTCGACAATTTTAGATTGCCAATTCATTATTACAAGAAAAACACCATGTTGGAATTTTGTACCTTGTTGTTTTTGGTCAAGGAGTCTATTCATTCCCTACTGACCCATGTATAGAATATTTATAGAAGGATCTCATAGAGTACAACCTAGAGCTACATACAAAGAGAGGAGGTATGGATCCTCTTGGAAAATTAAAGAAGCAAGTTGGAAGAAAATATTCTCATGGCCCCACATCGAAGACTTTTGGGAAAATTATGATGATGACCATGAGGTCAGAAGGAGGTAATACATGATAATGACTATAAAATTTCCAAAGGTTATTAATTTGTTTCCAATACTTGACCAAATAGTTGAAGATGACAATGGCTTGGATGAAAGATACAATGCTCTAGTCAATTCATCATTGCTAGTGATTGAATGGGCTAAGCTAGAAGTCAGGGGCTTGGACATTATCACCTGCCTGATGGAATAAAGAATGAAGAAGTGGCTAGATGATCAAATAGCCCAATTTTAGCAACAAGGTGTGGAATTAACTTATGGCGAGATAGAAGGTGACCTGGAGAGTGAGATAGATAGTGGTGCTACTGTGGAATCCTCAAAAAAGGCTCCCAAGTCTCCACCTATCACAAGGTCAAGGAAAATAAAGGATACCTTGGAGCAGTAGCTAAAGTAAAAGGTGTATACTAGGAAGATGGCTAAGGGGAAACAACCACCAAAGAAACCTACGAGGATGGCAGTGAATGCCACTGAAGAGCCCAAGGACTTGAACTAAGATGAATACTATGAGCATGTTGAGGAGGGCTTGAGAATTGATTTAGATGAAGTAGTTTCTCATGAAGAAGGGAAAAAAATGCCCAAAGATGGAAAAATGAGTGGGTTTGATACTCACTATGAAGTGGAGACCTCATATTAGGAGCTTGAGGGTGAGAAACCTAAAGAGCATAAGGATGAAGAGGCAAGCCCAAAGGAATGCCACTTCGAGGAGGAGAGAATTTATACAAAATTTTATGTGGAGAAAATTGATGAACTCCTAGAAGCTATCCAAGATGAAGGACCATAGAATGAAGAAGTTCCTCCAGGGGAATAGCAAGATAAAGAGGAAAAGAGTGTATATAAGAAGGATGTCAAGCTAGATCAAGAAGTTTAGATTGAACATGTAGAAAGTAAAAGGCTAGGTCATGAAGAAGATATCGCTAAGCGGAATGAAGAATCCATCAAGCCAGAAAAAGGAAAGGAAATAATGCAAGAGGAGGAACCAAATAAGGGAGTAGAAAATGTCGAAGATGCTCTTAGATATAAAGTGGAAGAGTTTTTAAAAGGTAAAGGGGAAGGGAATAATTAATTCACAACTACATCCCTAGACCATCAAATGGAGGTTTTGTTCCAAATATGAATGAGTATGGTGTTGTTGTCATTGATGTTGTCATTGATGTCAACACGGTTCAGGATGTTGTAAGTTGTCCATGTATAGTTGAGATGTTGTTGAGATGTTGTGAGTACATGGAGCTATCATTACGGTGTTGCAAGTGTGCTAATATGATGAGTTTCCAAGTGATTTTGAGAAATAGTAAAGATAAAGTTGTGAGTGTGATCAAAATGTGATTTGGCATGTGCTCTATATTTCTTCTGTGTTGATCCTATGCTTGTGCATATTTGAAGTGTTGTTTATGGGCATATTTTTGTGATATATCCTAGATTGTAGTTCCTATTTTGATGGAGAGTGAAAGTTGTTTTCACCAGTGTGTGAATTAGTTTGGAAAAGTTGTTTGTCTATAGACTGGGAGAAATGTTTATGCTCCACAATCCTTTGCTAGTTCTTTTTTGGTCTTGCAGATATGGTAGAAGGCTTGTATTGATGGTATCTATGTTCTAGTAGAGGCATTCATGGTTTGGCACTTTAGAAGATGGGTTCTAGAGTTCCTATGTGTTCCTGTGTAGTTTGGATAGACTGATGAGAAGTGTTCTGAGTATGAAGATTTTTGCAAGTAGTGTGGATGAATCTAAATGTATACAAGATATGTTCCAATGTTTGGTCAAGCGTGTTATGTGGTCTCCATGCTATCTTCTTGTTGTGGAAGTGTGTACTTCAAAGTTCATTTTTGTTTTCATTAGGTTTGGCCGACCTAGTGTCTACACTTCATGCAAAGGATAAGTGTCAATTGAGGAAGCATGTGATTGATCTAAAACATTATTTTGGGTCTTGGTTAATTGTTAGTTTGGTCCACTCTCATTCCTTTCCATCCTAGGAATTTTGTGCTACTAACCTAATTTGAATTTGTAAAATGAAGCGTGTGTAGCCAACCTTGGAGAAAGTTTCTAAGGTTGAAGATGGTATAAAAGCAAGTCAAGATTTGAAGTATTGTATCAAGAATCAGATATGACACAAGTGTGAGAAGAAAGAGTGTGTGAAAGTGAATTGAGGCAATAGTAATTTAATTTTTTAGATTCCTAAAAGCAATGAGTTAATGGTTTCTGCAATCTTCTAATCAAGGTTGCAAATGTCTGTGATTTGTTGTGGTGGATTTTTTTTGTTATCTTTTGTATCTGTAGGCAATGAGCCTTGATTCAAGACAATGAGTCCTATCTATAGGCAGTGAGCCTTGTATCTAAATAGTGAGTCCTATTTGGGCAGTGAGCCTCTTTGTAATCGGTTTTGGAATTACTTTATATTGTGAGTTAATCCTCACTGTGGTTTTTCCCTTATTGGGTTTTCTACATAAATTTGGTGTTTATTGTGTTGATATTGCTTTTTGTTATTTCCATTCCATGTTCATACTTAATAACAGAATAAAGTGGATGTGAAGTTGATAAGTTTTTGAGATTTGAGATTGAGTTTGGTGACAACTATTTCACCTCCCTCTCAGTTATCTTGCACCTTTCAACAATTGGTATTAAAGCTTTGGTTCCCAGGAGAAGAGATTAACTTCCTAAGGTAGATCTGATGGTGCACAAATTGGAAATCTCTATGATTGATGGATCTGACTACAGTGACTGGAAAGTGCAGATGAGAGGTTACTTGAACTCTCTTCTTTCCAGTAAATGTGTATGGAAGTTATTTTATGTTATTGGATAAATTATTAAGGTTTTCATCTTTGATTTCTATTATTCTAGGACTTTGCAAATTGTTGAATGAGCCCTTAAATCACATCCAAAAATTGACAAGGTAACAACCTTATGGGAAACTAATTTAATGGGGGGACCACTTGTGCTAAAATGAGTGACCTACGGGTTTTTAAAGAAGTTGAATTCTTTTATAATTGGGGTTTTGGAATGGGAAAAGGAAGTAGATATAAAAAATAAAGATCTAACTAAGGTGATGTGCCAAGATGCATATGTAGGCATGGTAAATCTATCTTTTGGATGCAATTTAAGGGTCCATTCAACAATTTGCTAAGTCCCAGAATAATAGAAATCAAAGATGAAAACCTGAATATTTTATCCAATAACATAAAATAACTCCCATACACATTTACTAAAAATAAGAATCAAAGACATGATCCAAATCAGAAAACTTATATTGAAATCATAGAAGTTATGCAAATAAACAACTCAGTACAATAATGGCACAATATAATGTTTTGTCAAATAGCTTAAGAAAACAAAAAGGCTAAATAATGGCATAGTCTGTGAGTCTCATACAATAATCTAAAATAGTACAAAAAATCTTGGTATTTTTCCCAATTTTTTTGCCTCTTCCAAACTCATTTTCAAGAGGAAGAAGCAGTATATATAGAAGACAATCTCATCGCCTAGTTAGCTAGTAATAGAAAAGATTCCCTTATCATGAACAATGATTCCTACATAAATGATTTCCCTTGGCCATTGCAATAAAAAAAAGATTCAAGCCATGGAACATGGTCACTTTCAAACCAAATGCATCCCCTCCAATGATGGTGATGGTCCTAGTAGAACATCATACCGACATGTGTTGCTTACCCACAGAGGTAGATAGGGCACATGGAAATATATTAGAGCTCATTGCTTGCTCCTTCCTTCCCTTCAATGAAATCCCCATGGAGGAGACATGTGGTGAACACGTGGTAGTAGTGAATAATGTTCATCAAAAGGGGGCCCGAGGATATTCAAATATATAAGACGTGGGCCAGAGTTAGCAAAAATATAAACAACCTGAAGGGAGCTCAAGGAAATTTATTCCATAGCTTTTGGTGACTACCAAGGGCATTTCACCTATGGAACAAGGAACCCAAAAAAATTTGGTTCACAAACCAAAGTCCTATCCATTGGGCAACGCAATCAAAACTTAGAGAGAGTAGTCTATAGAGGTAGCCAGTTGGCCTCGGATGGCATCGATATGTCACAAAGATTCTCTTACACTCTGTGTAGATCGATCAATTCTTTGTATTGCAACATCGTGGATATACCAGCCTTGGAATTGAGTTGGAAAATTAGTCATGCTATCTAATGAGTGATGCCCTCAATATCCTCTATAGTAGGGGGATGACTAAAGCTCTGAAAAGTAGATATTTCTTGTTGCTTCTCTTTAATCTTCGCCACAATTTGCTTCACTGTGGCCACCAATTCATTGGAAAGAAACGAGGAGGGTAAGCCCATATAAGTTATTTGGGAGAAATTTTCTCGCATGTTGTTCATAGTTCAGCCCAGTGTGGCAGTGTACTCTCTAGCATGGAGGATGGCTGTGTGGCAGTGGATGAACTCCTTTGTTGTTTTGGTAGCTAACTTGCAATTTCCAATCCCCGTGCTCACTAAGTCCTCATCTGGCACCATGTATAGCTTATCCAACAATTTTTCTACCTTGGGAACCTTCTCTGCAATGAATTATGGGAATCACTCAATAGTTCCAAAAAATTTTCTACCTAAATTTGTTGCTTCTGCCATGAACTAAAGCATCAACTGAATAGTCAAGCAGAAGGCCTTGACCTTTTCCCAGTATGAGACATATAGCCACTAGGCTACTTGAAAGAGGTCTGATTGGGAAATAGGGGATTGGGGAAGATTCTTCAAAAATATAATTTTAGCATCCCTCAACCCAACGTCCTGTGTCAGTTCTGCAATCCTCTTGTCTGAGGTGGAAAGTTGCTCCTAGAGGCTTCTCAAATCAGCAAGCCATTTTTCTTCAGCTTGGCTTCTAGTTGTAGATTTTATACCCAGGTTGAGCCTTAAATCCTAGATTTCCTTCTAAAATTGAGCCTTTTATCCCTTAAGGTCCGCATCCCTTTGCTGAATTTTTTTTCTAATTGAGCGTGTTGATGCTAAAACTCCTAATCTATTTGTTGCATCTCCTCTTTCCCCTGAGCCAACTGGTCCTGCAATTTTTGGTTTTTCTACTAAAGTTCGGTGACCAAGTTGAAATCTTGGGCTTGAAAATTTGTGAGTTCCTCTCAGAATCTGGCTTACTTTGCCTCCACTTGTTGTGATAAGCACACAAATTTTTCACTCGCCTTATCCTTCACTAATATGACTTCAATTCTCTCCTTGACAATTTTCAGCTCTTCTTCCCTCTTTTTTAGTTGGCGACCGAACTTGAGGAAGCTAGTGGTCACCACTCACTGTGTTTCCTCCTTGAGCTCAACCTTATCCTATTGCCGAGCTACGCTCATATTGATCCCCATAGCATAGATGTTGTAATCCTTACGTTGTATCTCTTCCTATAGTTTGATGATAGTTGGATGCATGGTTGCGAAATGCATTGATTGTTGAGCTTCATTGAAAAGTGTCTGCACCTTTGGCTCAGTCAACCTTTTAGCATCCTTAGCCTTTTTCTTCTAGATCCTGATAGCATGTGCCTATTTCTTTTTATTTCCCTTTGAAAAAAAATATGTTGGTGACTTAATAAGCTTAGCTGCGAAGGGTGCATGAGGAGGAAGAGCAAAAGGGAATGATAGGGTAGTGTTTTTGGGTGATTTCTTCTTTGGAAGAGAGACCGTTAGTGGAGAGAATGGGGGAATATGTGAAAGCCCAATCTATGAACCAATGGGATGAATCATTAGGTGTGGTGGTGGTAGCAGAGTCATGGTGGATTCCATTTGTTGGGTGAATTGAGTAGGGGACAATACAGTAGTAGCAAGAGGGGTATCAATGGTGAATATAGAGGAAAAAGGTGAAGAAATAGTGGATGTGGATTGGGCTCCAACAAAAGGTGGAAAGGTCCATAGAGGAGTAAAGGAAAATGGTCCCACCTAGGAGAACTAGGAAAAACCTCCCATGACCATTGCGGAAGAAGCAAGAAAAGAAGGGCTGAAACTTGAAGTGAGGGGTGATACAAAGACAACAGGAGGAACTGAATATTGTGAAGCGAGAAAAGAGGGAGTGAGAGATACCTACAATGTAGATGATTGTGATCCTTGGCTCGTTGTAGGCTCCTGGCTCGTCACGGGCTCCTAGCTTGTTGTAGGCTCCTGTGAACCTTCTCGAGAAGCTGCATCTATGAGCTTCCTTTTGGTTGATGGTGAATCTTCCACCTCTATGGCCTCTAACTATCATTGTTGAGAAACTATGGGTTTTTTCATGGCCCATGTGCATGTCTATGAGTATCCCGAGCGTGATATATTCACCCATAGCTTTAGAGTGGTTGTGCTAGGCTACACCGCTACTTGTTTAGTTTTCTACATGGAGGCCACCTTTACTTCTTTTTCCTTCTCCTTCCCCTTCCCTATATACTTTTCAAATTCATCTGAGTCCACATCCTCATCACCGCTTGCATTGGTATCCTCATGCTTATCATTCCACAACTTATCAACTAGTTGAAACTCTTGAACATATCTATTGGTGTCCAGGGCACAAACCAAGGCCATCATTGAGAAGACATCCTACATGTTTGTGGGGAAAGCATTATGTGCTACTAGAATCTTTGGTGGCTTTTTATAATCTTCTTTGGACCTTTTGGTTTCTTTGTTATAAAAATCCAAAGCAAAATCTCTAGCTCTCCATATTTTCTCCCCCTTTGTGGGAGTGAATGGCTCCATCTTGTCCAATTTAGAGTTTTTTACAAGGATGCATAGCATGCTCTAGATAGATTCTAGGTAGATGTTGACTCTTAGCTCTTGACCCTCAATGGTGTTGGTACTTGGGTTAAAATGCTTAATGCTCTCGTCGACTAGTTCTGGGCAGTAATGCACAAAGGGGACCATATAATGTGGAAGCTCGCTAAACCATTGCTTTTGCACCAAAAATTTGGGTCACTATTCTTCTTCATTCTTTTGCAAGCCACCTCCCTAAGATTCTTATTGTTCTTTCTGAGAATAGGATCATGAATGTTATCCAATTCTTCCTTTATTTGGCTATGGTCCCTGTAAGTTTTTTTCTTTTCCATAGACTGTGTGTGAATCCACTCCAACTTCTCTAGTATTCCAGGAAAAGCGTAAGAGGTATCATAAAAAATATTGGCCATGGGTGCCACACACATGGCACCAAAAAAGCTTTGTGTTTCCTCTCCTTACACTTCTATCTAAGGATTTTAGGCCATTTTACTTCTACTGTGGATTTCTGCTATGCTCAAACTTGCTACAATTCACTGGTGTTCCTTAACAATTCTACAATCAAACTCCTTGCTCTGGATAGTGTACTTAGGAATATTTTTACAATGTTAGTTTCTTGCATGCAATACTTAGCTATTTCTTTCTTGGGGTGACAGATAACGATTTCCTTTTAGCATTAAATTTAGCATGTACCACCAACTCTTTTACTTGTAAAAAATGAATTCCTTACCATTTTGAAAAGACAAGAATTCATAATGACATCTAGTAATGATGTCCTACAATGCGATTTTCTTGGGAAATTGAGCCAACAATTGAACGTGTTTAAACCTTTCACATGCTTTGGAAATTAATATCTCAAAGAGAATAATTAATCCAAAAGTGCAATGAGTACTTTAAAATATTTGCATCCATCCTTGGAATTTGAAAAATTCTTGAATTACAACACCTTGACACTTGGTCATGCAGACTACCACCAAAGACTTCCACTGGCTTATGCTAATTAATTGGCTCTACTTAACTTCTCATGCAACGAGTCATACATAGTAGATGCAACTGGTGGGAAATTCGAGCAAGTTCTTGGTGGGTTTTTCAAGTTAGTATTCGATTAGCATCATGCTTATGGCACACAAATACCTCAGATATCCTAGCTATTTCTATAAATAGGCCCTTAGACAATGGCAAAATCATACTTAGCATTTGCATTAGGAAAAAGTAGCATTAGGAAGTTGGAAGTTGAGTAGAATTTGCATTGGTTAGTTGGGTAGAGCTAGCATCATGAATACTTCAATTAGAGTGGTTAGTAACAAGTCTCAAACAACATTCTTAGGTGAAATCTTGAATGACTAAGAGCAAGCATTTGTTTTCCATAATAGTGACGAAGTGGATTCTAGGAAGGGACTACATTGAGTACGAGGATAAATATAGGGTCAATACTGATGTCTTCTCTCACTTTGTTGCATTGTTTGATATTTATGTCTCTAAATAGATGATTCTTCACCTGGTGTTGGAAATCTTCCTGAAGTGGTACCTTGAAGGCCTTGGCAAGATTGTGGCAAATGTGGTATATGGCCTAGGCATTCTGGCAGTGAACTAACTTCGTAAGCATATTGGAGAAGATGTGATGGTGCCACAAGTTCCATTTCTAAGCAGGTTCCCCAGTCAAACACATGAAGAACACCACCAAAGGGTCACTCGTGCCTGTCATTTTCTGTTGCACTGCTACAATGTGGTGCTTTTTTATGGCCTAGAGTGGTACACTGACTTCAAGGCTTTGGTATATCCCCCATCACTAGTTGTTGTTTTTTTTGATGCTCCTATTTCTCTTGATGATCCTATTGTTCCTAATGCTCCTATTGTCATTCCTACTGATGATGTTATTCCAGATGTTGTTGATGATGCTCCCATTGCTGGTGCTTGAGAGCCAAAACTTTCCTTATGTTTTTTGTATATATGCCTATAAAAATACCTTCACATATATATATATGAAAAAATTGCATACTATATAGATATACTTTAAAAGTATGGTCTTAGAGCCATTTTGAAAATGTATTATGAAAGTATATAATTCAATATACAATTAATATACAACTTATATCAAATTCCTATCTCTTTTTCTTGTGATTCTGCAATATGGGTTCTCTTTTCTTCATTTCTTTGAGTACCTTTTCAATTTTGAACATATGGGTTCATTACATTTTTCCACATATGAGTTCATTTTCCTACTTCATGGGTTGTTGATGAGCTTGGAAAGACTAGCTAACAAAAAAATGAAAGAAAAATAATTACAATACTTACATATTTACACTGGCAGAATAATAATGAAGCTTAATTAAACAATTTGAGGTTGATTCCATTAACCAGAATCAAGAATGCTCCCTTATCCATATTTTCTAATTCAAATACATTGTTTTACTTGCATTGAATTAGTCTAAAAGGGCCTTCCCATAGTCTATCATTTTTTTTGTGTTGGCTAGGCTTCGTAGCCCTTTCATTGAATTTTAATATTAGGTCTCCACATTTTAGACCTCGGTCTAATTATTTTTCTCAAACCATTTTTTAGCAACCTATTGGTGATTAGACATGGCTATTAGGGCCCTTTCCCTTTTTTCTTGCACTTCCAACAACTCAGCCAACCAAACCTCCATGACTCCATTTTCTTCAACTTCCAAGGATTTGAGTAGTTTTAGCGTAGGAATATCCATAGAGATGGGAAATAGCGCTTCTTTCCTATACACTAGCTCGTACAGTGAAGTCTTGAGAACTTGTTTAGGGGTTATGTGGTCTGCCCAAAGCACTTCTCGAACATTCTTGTTCCACTCCTTTTGATGTTCTGACCTGATTCCTTTAATGAGTCAGACTAATTTTTTTTAGTCAACTCGGCCAGGCCATTCCCTTGCGGGTAGTAGTTTGACGATGTTTTCAAGAATATCCCATGCATAAGTGTGAATTGACATACCTTAGAACCTAGGAAAGCCTTAGCATTTCTAGAGATGATGGTCTTTGGCAGGCCGAATCTTGTTACTATCCCTTTAAGAAAGTCCACAATCTCCACCTTCGTTGAATTCTTCAAGGGCATGGCCTTGGTCCACCTGGTGAAGTAGTCCATGGCCATGAGGATCCATTTGTGTCTAGTGCTAGAGGTGGGATTGATCATTCCGATAAAATCAAGGCCCCATTATGTGAAGGGCTCATCAACCACTATTGGATTGAGAGGCATTGCAAAAAAAATTCTTCTTCCTATGAAGAATTGACATTCTTTGTAGGTTCTCACCAAAGAGTATTTGTCATTGAATAGCATAGGCTAGAAGTATCTGGCGCACATGATTTTGATGGCAGTGGTTTTCATATAGAAGTGTTCACCCATGGGACTTGTGTAGAAAGTGCTAGAAATTCTCTTCACTTGCTCTATGGTGACACACCACAGTAGAATTCCATTGAAGTTCCTTTTGAATATGACCCCTTCAATAAGTGTGTATCTATTGTTCTGTAGTCTATAGAATCTTCTCTTTTGAGAAGGAAGGATCAGAGGATATTTTCTAGTGTCCATGAATCTCACTCTATCTGCTAGCTAGCAGCCTTCAAACTCATACTCATTTGTTAGGACTAGCTCTGGTTCCTCCTCTTCAACTGCCTTTTCCTCATCATGTGCCAAATATTCGCACAATTCTCTTCCTTAGAAAGTCTTTGTAGGCCTGACCTTAATTTCATATTCAAGGATCTTAGTGATCCAATTGGCCCTTTTTCTAGTGATCTCTCCTTCCATCATATACTCATTCACATTGAATGTGCGACATAAACAATCACATTGTTGCAAGATATGAGGTGTCAGAACTTCTCGAGTCCCTTAACAATGGTGAACGCTTGCCTCTCGATGAATTTATATTTTTCCCATAATCCTTTAAGGTCTGAGAATGAAATGCTATTGGATTTTCTCCCTTTCCTTCATCATCCTTTTGAGTTAGCAGAATAGCGATGTTGGATTTTATATTGAATACATATATTATAAAGTCCTTTGATAGGTTTGGATTGACTAGTATAGGAGTTGAAGAAATAGCATCCTTAACCTTCTCAAAGGCTTCTCTAGCTTTCTTTTTCCATTTGAATAATTGATCCTTTTTTAGCATCAAGGTGATAGGTCTAATTAGCCCTGCAAAATTAGAAATGAATTTTCTTACAAAGTTAACCTTCCCCAAAAAACACTGGACTCCTTTTTTGTTGACTGGTAGGGGAAGTTCCCTAATTGCATTTACCTGCTCAAGATCGATTACAATTCATTCTTTGGATACTACATGTCCCAATAATTTTCCTTGTGACACTTTAAAAACACATTTTTTGAGGTTTAGGGATACCCCAAACTCCTGGTATTTTTTGAAAACCATTTCAAGGTGATCAAAGTAATCATCCTTAGGTTTAGAGAATATATTTAGATCATCCAAATAGATTAAGACAATCTTGTTGATCAATTTTGTGAAAGCAATATCCATTGTCCGCTAGAAATTGGCTCATGCATTTGAGAGGTCGAAGGGAATTTTTGCATATGAAAAAATTCCCCACTTGGTAGTGAATGTTGTTTTGTGTTGGTCCTCTTCTTTGACCCATATATGGTTATAACTAGAGAAACTATCCAACAGAGAAAACATTTTCGATCCCTCCACTATTTGCAAGATGGACTCCATGGAAGGCAAGGGATAGTGGTCCTTTAGGGATGCTCTATTCAGGTCTCAAAAGTCAAAACATAAGCAGATATCTCCATTCTTCTTTTGGACTAGAACCAAGTTGGATACCCTTGTGTTGTGTTTGATCGAGATGATGATCTAGGATTGAATTAGCTTTATTAGTTCTTGCACCATCAAGGCTTCAATCTTTGGATTCGCTAGCCTCTGCTTTTTGCGGACAAGTTTTTCTCCTTCTGTCAGCTCTATAGTATGCTAAATGATTTTAGGATCATATTCCTTGAGGTCATCATATGACTAGGCACTACTCCATATTTCTCATAGAAATGGATGAGTCTTTCTTTTTCATGATGTGGAACATCTTTTCTAACCCCGAGTTTCCTTCTGTCTCTAACCTAAAGGTCTGCATAGTTGCTTTTGTCTACTGCAAACTTCCTTTTGTCATTTCTCACATCGCCACAATCAAACAGGTTTTCAAGAGTGAACAGTCCTTTGGGAAGCTTGTTGGACCTCAACTAAATGATTTGTATGTCATAGACCTCGGTAATATTTGGTTGGAGTTGCTCAGTGAACCCTTTTGACTCTTGGATGAATGAGGCGAAGTGTTCATCGCTTTCAAACACTTGCCATCTCTAATCATTATCTAGAATTTTTGGCTAGACTATCACTCACACAGAGAGTATGTTATGAATTAGGTCAGAAACAAGATCAAACTGAGATCCAATTGCTACTAGGTGATCCACCTTTGTATTTTTCTCTCTAGGCACTATCTGGATATTGAAGGCTTCAAAGCACTTGATTAGGTCCCAAACTCCATGTCTATAGGATCTAATGCTGACATTATTAGCTATGGAGAGCCCTAAGACTTGATTAACCACTAGCTTGGAGTCTTTGAACACCATTATTTGCTTGATGCCCATATTCTTTGCAAGGCTTAGACCCTGCACTAGACCTTCATATTCAACTTCATTGTTTGAACAATCAAACTAGAAGTGGAAGGATCAGAGTGTCTTTTTATTTAATGGGGATGTCAAATGTATCCTAGCTCCTATGCCAACTTTGCATCTTGCTCCATTCAAGTGCAACATCCATATCTTTGAGGCTTGACTTCTTTTAGGTTCTTTCATGACCTTCAGAATCTCTTGATCTTCATTATAGATGACATAGGTGCCTAGCCCAGTAGCATGATAGTTTCTGAAAGGATCAATGTATATATATTCACTCAAGAGGACCTTTTCTTGATTTGTCTGATCTCTAGTCACCTTTTCATCTTCTAGTAGCTTGGTGCAATATATTTACTCTTTGGTGAAAGAGGTATGGGCAGCCTCAAAGTTGATCATGGCTTCATCAGCCACATGTTCAAAGTGCAGGGGTTTAGATATTATTTTCATTTTTGGTCCATGCTTGGTCCTAAGGATCAAGTGTGACCAATTCAAAGAAAGATATCCACCTATATTTGAAGTGAATTCCTAGGATAAGTAGAGACCAAACATGGGGGAAATGTCTATGATCATAGTATCTTGTGGAACTATGATACTAGGGCAAGAGAATAGAGTCAAAGGGAGGTTCTTAATGAAACCTACGGTTTCAACTTTGTTCCCATCAAGCTGCATAACCCCCATTTTTAAAGGTTCATAGCTAAGTCCTAAGGCTTCAGTTATCTACTTGGGCATGACTCTGGTGCTAGCACTAGAGTCAATCATGGAATTATGCAATAATTTTTTACCCACAATAAGAGTTAGGAAAAAGGGTTTCGGTTTCAGCTTATCTCTAAGCTTTGTTGAGGATTCCTCTATGTTATTTGTGAGAACTTTGGTAGGAGGTGATGGATCAACAAAATTTCCCTTAAGTGTTTGCTTCATTGGATCAATGAATGGATCTTCTTAGAGATCCTTCTACAACAATGTCTTATGCTTTGGAATAGCTAAGATATCCCAAAGAGACTCATTAGCCAATGATTTTTTCAATTGTTCCACCACATTGAATAGTGGTGGATTTTAAGGCTTCTATTCCTTAGTCCTAGTTATAAAAATTTCATTATGTGGTTGAAATTTCTATGCAACTGCGGAGGTACCAAGAATTTGGTTAAAGACAACTTTAGGCTATGGGACAACTAGTTTTCCTACAAATATCCTCTTTGAGAAAGTGTTGTAATCAGAATGCATTTGCGGGGCTTTCGATGTGGATGCATCATTTGTGAACACCGCTTCTTCTACTTCCATCCATGAGAAGAGCACGTGATTGGGAGCTATATCTATTTCTTGCTCTAGGGACATCCCCTGCATTTGCATGGTGAGTATCGCATTTTCCATTTGTGGAGAGGCATATACATAACCTATAGGGTTCGACGCTACACCTTCGCTGCACTATTCTGACACCTTTTGTTGTAGATTTCCACACAGGAAGTTTTAGTGCATATGTGCATCACCATAGGGAAAGAACTAGGGGTTGATGTCATCAAAAACATTATTTTTTCATGTTTTCAGCTCTCTACTCAAGCTTGGGTGAGCACCTTGCAGTGGAGTAGGTACTAGTACTATTTGATTAGTTGTTTGAGCCTACGGATTGGTGCACGAGCCTCCTTGGAACTAGTTTTGTTGGTAAGAAGATCATCCATCTTGATAATTTTGGTAAATTGGCTTAAGAGGCATGGATTGGTTCCACTTGATGGTATTTATTTCATTGGTGATGGTCTACAACATCTCCTTGACATTTCTCATCTCATCCTTTGAAGAGTCAGATGTAAAAGCAACATTTTGTGGAATGTTCAGATATGTGTACATAGATTGGGAAGGAGTGGACGCACTAGTAAATGGAATCTCTTAGGCGGGGACTGATATTTTGCGAAATATAGGCATAATGGGCCGAGGAGGAAACTTCCCAGTGTCTATTAGATTGTTCTCTGCCTTGACATTGATGTATGCATCTGGTAGAGTGGTTTAGCCAAGGTACTATATCATCATCGAGATGTTAAAATTGATGGATTTCAAGTAGAAAATAAATGCCAACTCGGCGGGTGGGCGAATAGCAGCCTAGATTCTCTGCCAAGTTATATGGAACCGGGCATTGAGGTCAGTCATGGCCTCATATGGGGCCTACTTTATGGCCATCAATTGATGATATAGTGAAGACCTATCTCCATCATTTGAAAATATTTCATAGAAAGGATCTCTAAGCTAATCCCAGGTACCAATAGTATTAGCTTGTAGAATGCAATACCAATCCAGCACCTTACCTCTGAAAGAGGTTGCAAGCAACCTTAGGACTATATTTTGGTTGGTGACTTTGTACACCAAACACATGTCCACCGCATCTTGCAGATGTTCGGATGGTGTCTTTGTGCCATCCCCAATGAATTTTGGTATAGCTTTTAAAGTGGAGGCTACGATTGGGGCCCAAATAGTGGGTGATACTAGCACTACCAAGGGACTTCTGACATCCCATACCACATAATTTCTATTAGAAATTAGAAACATGGTTGGTGGAGGGATCAGAACATTCACTAGATGGGTTCTAGTTCATACTATTACTAATGGTGGCACTAGCTAGCCAAGGTTATTAGTTGAATTGGATCTAGTAATAGGTCAATGGCACATACACCCACTTTAGATTTAGGTACATTTAAGTTGTCCCACTGGGCGTGCAAGAAAAATAAACTATTGATGCCAAAAAATGACAAGGCAACAAACTTATGGGAAACTCAGTTAATGGGGGGACCCCTCCAAGTTTTTTAAGAAGTTAAGGGTTTTTAAGAAGTTGGCTTCTTTTGTAATTAGGGTTTTGGAATGGGAAAAGGAAGTAGATATAAAAAATAAAGATATAACTAAGGTGATGCACCAAGATGTAGATGTAGGCATAGTAAATCTATCTTTTGGATATGATTTAAGGGCCCATTCAGTAATCTACTAAGTTCTAGAATAATAGAAATCAAAGATGAAAACCTAAATAATTTATTCAATAACATAAAATAACTCCCATACACATTTACTAAAAAGAAGAGTCAAAGACATGGTCTAAATCAAAAAACTTATATTGAAATCATATAAGTTTTGCAAATAAACAAATCAGTATAGTAATGGCATAGTATAATGTTTTGTCAAATAGCTTAAGAAAACAGAAAGGTCAAATAATGGCAAAATTTGTGAGTCTCATACAATAATCTAAAATAGTACAAAAAATCTTGGTGTCTTTCCCAAATTTTCTATCTCTTCCGAACTCATTTTCACAAGGAAGTAGTATATATAGAAAAAAATCTCACCACCTAGCGAACCAGTAACAAAAAAGATTCCCTTATCATGAACAATGATGCCCAGAGCAATGATTTCCCTTGGGCTGTAATGACCGGAAAGGCACAATTACTAATTATATCATTAAGTTCTTGAAATTACTTTTACCATTATAATCAAATGAAATAACATACATCAATGAATCAAAGTATATTGAAACAAGGTGGTGCCTTCATTGGATTTAGCCATGTAAGTTTACACATGAGTTATCATCACAACAATATGTGCAAATTAAAATACTATAATGCAACTTAAGAAAATGACAAGATCATAAGTGCATCCACAAAGAAACCATAAAACAAAGATTTTCATGAGTGGAAAACCCTCATAGGGATGAAAAATCACTTGTAAAAGTGCCTCACTGGCTTAATGAAATGCCTCATAGGCAGTGCCTTACTGGCTACAAATTCCCAATGGTTATAAGATACCTCACTAGCAATGATCATACTATCGCACTAACATGGCCATTACAATTTCACTACACATTTTTGAATAAAGCAATTATGCTATAGAGGATCACATGATTCCTCTACACAATAAAATATCTTCTTAACACTTCCACATTTCAAATGGGATAATATTTAAAAGATCCAAACTCATAACATACAAATCGTTCTTTGTCCTACATGTAGTTACAAGTTACTTTTTCTAGTTTCATCAATGCATCATCCTTGCACATGAATTTATGGTAATGTCAACACTATCATGAATCACTCCCAAATAATTCCAAAAGAGACAATTCTACCTCCAAAAATCTCTCAAACATCACACAAGTATACAAAAATTCATAAGCCAATCACATAAAGCTTTAAGGAAGTAATCCTAGCACTGCCCAAATACATATATAAACTAATGAAAATGTATGAGTATACATTATTATATAAACAAACATCAAGTTTGACTAAGAGAGAGAGAGAGAGAGAAAATACCTAATTTCTCCTTACACCATAATGCATGAGAGTAGCAATTAGGTCTTCATATCGTATCTTCAGTTGACTTATCAATGCTTAAAGGTTAATGCCATAAACATGTTACTATATAAATTTATATAGCCATGGCATTAGTTGATACCTATTTTGCAAATTCTCTAGCTTATTATCAATTATACTTGAGGAAGTATCCCCAAAATTTCATATCAACTTAGATGTTAACTAAAGCATGTAAATTTTCATCTAATAGTGATTCAAGCAATACAAGATATCAACAATTCATTACTTTTAAGTTGTTAATAATTTATCATTAGCAAACATCATACTTTTCTAATGATTTTCAACTAATTATACTTTACTTAGTGTTAAGGGAATTACTTTCAAATGATTTCTAACTAATAAATAATTAAATATTGAGCCAAAGATAGTTAAGTTTGTATAGAATATATATCACCTTTACTAATTGGTTCCTATGTATTACATAGATGATGTAAACTTAATCAAAAAGACTTCATTAGTTATCATATGTTATTATTTAAATTCCATCCAAACCACCACTGTATTAAATTAGTTCAATCCTACTTGTTATATTATTTGAACCTGCAGGATATGTATAGGGATAACTTCCAGGGATATAGAACGAATCTTCATTGTCTAGGATTCCAAAAATGCAAAGAAAAATCAAAACCCACATTCCAAATCTTGGCCATAACCCAATTCCACTAGTACCCATGTCTCCAAAACCCCAAACTCAATGGATTTGCAATGAATTTTCTCCTTTTTTCAATAATAGATCCAAAACAGACCTACCCAAATCTTAGAATCTAAACTTGATTGGTCACAAAACTTTTTATCCCCATGTGGACATCTATAGACCTAGTAACATTACATGCATTTAAATCATTGTGTTTTGTACATAGTTCAACTTAATCACCAAGATTTGTCACCTGGTAATAAAATCAAGGGAAACACGCACCCCATTTTTGGCTTGCTCTTATGTAAAGACATGGAAGGTAGTCTGCTAGCCTTTTGAAAGCCAAAAGAACCATAATCAACATTTTGGATTCCCCTTATGTCTAGAAACAAGAGGTAGTGTGCTAGGTTACAGGAAACCATACACTTTGTTGGCCATAAGCTCGTGTTAGTTGTTCTCTAGCAAGAAAACCAAGATGAAGTGCAATGATTTTGAGGTGGATGTTGAAAATGAACTATGTGATCGTGACTCAAAGGAAAACCCACTTGGCTGCGGATATAGATAAAATAATCTTGTCTCTTGTGGGACCCATTGATGCTTGGTTCCCAATCATATGTACCTTCCCCTTGTAGGTGCTTCAATATTGACCCTTACATGGACACTTTGGAGAGAATAATTAATTCTGAGGCATACCTTCAAAATCATCTAGTGTAGGGGATTACCAAACTACCTTTCAATGGAAAGAAGAATATATTGAAGGATGGTAGACAATACGCTACACTAGACCAATAGTAATTCTACTTGGCATTAGATACATACATGGGAGAAAACAACAGAAAGAGTAGTTAAGTTTAAAACAAACTAATATCCTAAACTTCAAGGCTGCTAGTACGCAAGAGAAAAATCAATTGCAGCCAGACCAAGTTTGTCATGGATGAATCCAAAGGTATGTTTTCCGATAAGTCACAATCAGGTTTTCTTTTTGATCTGACTGTGTTGTGTGTGTCTGATAACAAAGATCTTGAGAAAGGATTTAATGAGGATAATTTTCATCCAAAGATAAGAGTACGAAATCTACAAAGAAAAAAAGGACATAGAGGAAGAAGTTTCCATTCTGTCAAGAGTGTCTTTTTTAAGAGATGGTTTCCTACAAAAGAAAATGAGGATGATATCCTGGTTTCCAAAGAGCTCATGATTTAGATTGATATGAAAATGATGTTGTTCTGGTACCAATAAATGGTATCATGGTTCCATTTCATAAATCCACCATCAAGAATGTTACAAGACAATGAGATGGAGGGAATTCTTGTATAAGGAAAATTTTCGTTGTTCCAGGTATCAGCTTTAATACCAACTATAGGCCAACATTGAAACTCCCTAATAGTATTAATGTTGATGAAATTTCCTTTTAGATCAAAGGATTCAGAGTTCCTCAACCATGCAGTACAAATTATTAAATCCCACAAAATATCTCGAGCAATGAAAGAGTTTGAAAAAGGTAGAGAGGGCTACACTGGTGACTCGGGAGAAACTTTAGGTTTCCAAAAAAAGAAAAATCCAATTAGGCTGGAAAACTTGTGGATCAATCCAACATAAACCAGTCCCAAATTAAGGCAACAACCTCCCCAATTGAACACAGAAACCATTTACTTATATATAAATATATATATATGCATAGGGGCTTGGATCGATATTTTTTAACTACAAGTCACACTAAATTTAGCTACCAATTGCAAGGAATGCTAACAAAAGGATAGTTCACATGAATGCATGCTACATAGGCAACTTAACTATTTTCTTAAACAAAATGGGTAATTTCAGGTATGAGAGTTACTTAAAAGTCTTGTAATGTTTAGTCCATCTTTAAAGAAACAACATAAAATATACCATTATAAATCAACCTTCCCTCTAACTTAAAAATGGAATCACACACAAAAGTGCTAAATTAAAAATAAAATTAATAAAGAAAAGAATCTTACAAATATCCTAAGAGGCTCCACTGTAGAGGCGGTAGTTGGTTCATTCTTGATAGTAACGACATTGTAATACCTTAGATAGAATTTAGACCCACTTTCTTCCATCTTCTTGTTCAAATTCCTATTGTTATTATGTTGTAACAATATTATGGAGTCACAGGTATTATGGGCAATACTCAAATGATCAATATCATGACGTGTAGAACCCAAGAAATCAAGAAAGTCTCGTTCTCTTTCTATTATTGTTTCTTGTAGAGAAAAGAGTAAGTTCCAGAAACCATATTCTTGTTGTGTTTTCGTTAATGTTTTACCTTCTTTTAAAGTTCTTCCCCAAATTTTTCCATACCTAATCTTGAAATAATAATAAAAGAAAAATAATATTTCTTTGCATACCTAATATTTACCTTTGGTAATTAATAATAATAAGTAAATTCTACTTTAGTTACAACAATGTAATTATTCATAGCAATTAGTAAAGAAAGACCATTTTAAATTGCAAGAGAGATATTTTCCCATAATAAACAAATAATAAATATCATTTAATTGTAAAATAAATATTTATTCAATTAATAATAAAGAAAAATCATTCAATGGAGA
The DNA here is from genome assembly GCA_007258455.2 of Sequoia sempervirens. NCBI lineage: Eukaryota > Viridiplantae > Streptophyta > Pinopsida > Cupressales > Cupressaceae > Sequoia > Sequoia sempervirens. The sequence goes on from VDFB02384532.1 coordinate 29,407, forward strand.
ATAAAATAATTATTCTAAATAGTCAAGCATTATCATTTATTTGTAAAAACAAAGCCTATAATTAAATATAATTAATTCTTTTATTTAATTACTAATTAGTTTAATTAAACATTCAAAAATATGAACAATATAATCATTTAATTAAATCAAATACTCAATGCATCAAAATAGTATTTTAAACTATAAATTACTTATTAAAATTATGGGTTGTGACATCCTTCCCTCCTTAAAGAATCATCATCCCGATGATCAACTTAAAAAAAGTTTCATACCTCTTTACTCTCTTTTACCTTGTTGTCTCATTCAGCTTGCCTAGCAAAGTTATTGTCTTTTTCAAGCACCTATCTTTTTATAAAAAAAAGATTCCCATGGCTAGCATCCATACACTTACACACCTCGTTAGCACATCATGTCTTCATCTATTCCCTCTATTGATCTTATCTAATAAAAGCATGCATCTAATTCATTTATACAATATTCTATCTTATGCAAATCTTTTTCATATTCAAAGATATTTATTGATAGAAAGAAAAAAATTATGACCATTTTTTCAATATGCCTACTCGCATGAGACGTCGGAACATTTTCCTTTATGATAAATAACAAGAATCCCATACTACCTATTATCATCATTAGTAAATTGAAACACTAATCAAAAAGAAAATTCTGAGTAAATAGAAAATGCAAACCAATTACATTAAGGTCTTCCTCTTGATTAACAACATAAAAGATAAGAAGATCAACAAGTTACAGATGATCATCACATGATTAGAATCATCAAAGATAAGAATATCACTTAATAAAATAAAAGGTTTAAGTTGATTACCATAGCAATCCAGAATACCAGAAAAGTATTCATACACTTACACACCTCGTTAGCACATCATGTCTTCATCTATTCACTCTATTGATCTTATCTAATAAAATCATGCATCTAATTCATTTATACAATATTCTATCTTATGCAAATCTTTTTCATATTCAAAGATATTTATTGATAGAAAGAAAACAATTATGACCATTTTTTCAACATGCCTACTCGCATGAGACGTCATAACATTTTCCTTTATGATAAATAAAAATAATCCCATACTACCTATTATCATCATTAGTAAATTGAAACACTAATCAAAAAGAAAAGTCTCAGTAAATAGAAAATGCAAACCAATTACATTAAGGTCTTCCTCTTGATTAAAAACATAAAAGATAAGAAGATTAACAAGTTATAGATGATCATCACATGATTAGAATCATCAAAGATAATAATATCACTTAATAAAATAAAAGGTTCAAGTTGATTACCATAGCAATCAAGAAGACCATCAAAAGCTCAATACTAATCCAACTAGTTACTAAATATCACCACAAAAGAAAATCTTAAACTATAATTGGAAGAAGTAAATTTCTATTAACAAGGATATTCATAAATGTATGCTATGCATAATCCTTTACCTTTTTACAAATGCAACAAGAGAGAATCCAAGAGAAGTGCATTACATTAAGTGAATAAACAAGCCATACAATAATCCATGCAACGATACATATCCAATTTCTGAATTACAGAAAGAAAGTAAAAAATTTAATCAATCTTCAGCTGCCATAACCCAATGGTATTTCATAAGTTGAAAGTCAATAGAATGGTTAAGGTGCTTTTCCCACCCAACCATGAAGCATAACACTTCCTCGAGATCCTTCCTAACTCGAAGAAGACCTGACCCTACCTGAGGTTCCTAGAAACCAAGAATAACAGGGCAGGAGGGAAACTCTTGATGCATACCTGATGCCTTATATGCACTCTTATACTAGAATGAACATATTTCTTGCATACAAGATGTGGTAGAGAAATATATAACATATAAAAAAAATTCTAGGCTATCATTATTTGTCTATTTCATTAGTAGAACTCACTTTGGCCAAAGCATTCATACAAAATTTTTGGTTGATCTTGGAAAAGAAGATCACCTTCTCTGTTAACCCCCATTCAGCATCCTATCCTAGAAGGTAAGCTTAAAATTTATCACACATAGAAAATTCAACAAGGATAATCAAATTACATAGAATAAGGATCAAATGATAAAATAGTGCATAACATGCTCAAGTGCACATAGAATGAATAATTAATAAACAAGAAAACTAAACCCTTGATGCCTAACTCACAAAGGGAGTGAATACATAATTTACCTATAGTGCCTCACTCACACAAATATGAAACATGTCTTGTATACAATGTGCATTATTCATTCAAGTTTCATACTATGAACATGGTAAGTGCATCTCTTGCACGAGAGCATTGCTCGCACAAAAGGTGAAATATGCACAGATTTTAGTAGTGCAGTTATAGTGATCATTACTCGATAAACACAAAAAGTATATCTCACACAAAAATAAAGAAAATAATAATTACTCAAATGCTTTATCTCCACAAAGGATTCAAGACTTACTCTAGTGCATCACTCGCACAAGAATAACAATAATATGAAGTATGCATCACTTACACTAGTATAGTGAACATTTCTTGTTCAAGCAGAGATATAAGTATAGTTAAGGAAACAATTTTCTATGATATGCATACAATCATTCATACAGATGTTTCATTCACATAGAGCATGAGAAGTGCATTATTGCACAAGCATCATTCTTGTATAGAGCATATGTATACATACTTTTACTAATAATAGTCAAGCATACATGATTCATCACATCATTCACCTTTTCCTTTGCCCATTAGATAGATCAAGATACTTATCAAACCAATTTCTATGAATTAACAATGGAGATTATCAAGACATTAGAATCTTGCATTTTCAAATGATCCCATGGATTCAACTAGATCCAAACCTTGCAAGAATAAGACGTTACTCATTAAGCATCCTTCATAGGTTCCTTACCTTTGAGAAGGCTCAACCAATATTTATTTGTTATTACCAACTTTATTTACTTCGCAGGTGTTTTCCTTCCGCCTCCCATCAAAAAATCCTTCTTTTCTCCTTCCTTTGTATCTTATCAACTCATTAATCCTTTACACCATCAAAGAGATCTCTCTTCACAATATACCTTTATTTTTTATTTTTTGTTAATTCACTTTTATTGCCACATCATCATTCATGGGTTGTCACCATATTTTATCCATTTTGGCTCACTTCAAATAACACTATATATTATCCATCTTGGCTTATTTCAAAATAGTCTTCACCACCCTTACTATCAATTCTCATGAAAACATGACTAAGGCAAAGAGGTCTCACACCTCTAGAGATCTTTGAATGATTGAACTATGTCCAAAGTTCTAATCAGTTCCAATTAACCATCTTAAAGTCACCAAATCATCAAAATAATCTTGACCTATAACTTGGATTCTCTATTCAATACAAAGGTTCACATACCATAATGTAACCAAAGCATAGAAGACTCAAAGTCAGAGTGTTGAACCTAAGTGCTCTGATACGGAAATGTAACGACTGGAAAGGTACAAATACTAATTATACCTTAAGTTCCTAAAATTACTTTCACCATTATAATCAAATGAAATAACATACATCAATGAATCAAAGTATATTGAAACAAGGCAGTGCCTTCATTACATTTAGCCATGTAAGTTTACACATGAGCTATCATCACAACAATATGTGAAAATTCAAATATTGTAATGAAAATTAAGGAAATGACAAGATCATAAGTGCATCCATAAAGAAACCATAACACAAAAATTTTCTTGAGTGGAAAACCCTCGTAGGAATGAAAAACCACTCATAAAATTGCCTCACTAGCTTAAAGAAATGCCTCACAGCCAGTGCCTTACTAGCTACAAATTCCCAATGGTTATAAGATGCCTCATTGGCAATGATCATACTATCTCACTGACATGACCACTACAATTTCACTACATATTTTTGAATAAAGCAATTCAGCTACAAAGGATCACACAATTCCTCTACATAGAAAATTATCTTCTTAAAACTTCCACATTTCAAATGGGATAATTATTAAAAGAACTGGACTCATAACATACAAATAGTCCTTTGTCCTACATGTAGTTACAAGTTACTTTTTCTAGTTTCATCAATGCATCATCCTTGCACATGAATTTATGGTAATGTCAACACTATCATGAATCACTCCCAAATAATTCCGAAAGAGAAATTCTAAATCCAACGATCTCCCAAACATCACACAAGTATACTTAAAGTCATAAGCCAATCACATAAAATTTTAAGGAAGTAATCCTAGCATTGCCCAAATACATATATAAACTAATGAAAAAATATGAGTATACATTATTATATAAACAAACATCAAGTTTGACTAAGAGAGAGAGAGAGAGAGAAAGAGATAGAGAGAATTCCTAATTTCTCCTTACACCATAATGCATGAGAGTAGCAATTAGGTCTTCATATCATATCTTCAATTGACTTATCAATACTTAAAGGTTAATTCCCTAAACGTGTTACTATCTAAATGTATATAGCCATGGCATTAGTCGATACCTGTTTTGCAAATTCTCTAGCTTATTATCAATTATACTTGAGGAAGTATCCCCAAAATTTCATATCAACTTAGATGTTAACTAAAGCATGTAAATTTTCATCTAATAGTGATTCAAGCAATACAAGATATCAACAATTCATTACTTTTAAGTTATTAATAATTTATCATTAGCAAACATCATAATTTTCTAATGATTTTCAACTAATTATACTTTACTTAGTGTTAAGTGAATTACTTTCAAATGATTTCTAACTAATAAATAATTAAATATTGAGCCAAAGATAGTTAATTTTGTATAGAGTATCTATCACCTTTACTAATTGGTTCCTATGTATTACATAGATGATATTAACTTAATCAAAAAGACTTCATTAGTTATCATACGTTATTATTTAAATTCCATCTGGACCACCACTGTATTAAATTAGTTCAATCCTACTTGCTATATTATCTGGACCTGCAAGATATGTATGGGGATAACTTCCAAGGATATAGAACGAATCTGCATTCTCTAGGATTCCAAAAATGCATAGAAAAATCAAAACCCACATTCCAAATCTTGGCCATAACCCAATTCCACTAGTACCCATGTCTCAAAAACCCCAAACTCAATGGATCTGCAATGAATTTGCTCCTTTTTTCAATAATAAATCCAAAATAGACCCACCCAAATCTTAGAATCTAAACCTAATTGGTCACATAAATTTTTCTCCCCATGTGGACATCTGCGGACCTAGTAATATTATATGCACTTAAATCATTGTGTTGTGTACATAGTTCAACTTAATCAGCAAGACTTTTCACCTAGTAATAAAATCAAGGGAAACATGCACCCCATTTTTGGCTTGCTCTTATGTAAAGACATGGAAGGTAGTCTGCTAGGCTTTCAAAAGCCAAAAGAAACATAATTGGCATTTTGGTTTCCCCTTATGTCTAGAAACAAGAGGTAGTGTGCTAGGTTTCAGGAAACCATACACTTTGGTGGCCATAAGCTTTCGTTAGTCTTTCTCTAGTGATAAATCCAAGATGAAGTGCAATGATTTTGAGGTGGATGTTGAAAATGTGCCATGTGATAGTGACTTAGAGGAAAACCCACTTGGCTACGGATATAGATAAAATAATCATGTTCCTTGTGGGATCCATTGATGCTTGGTTCCCAATCATATGTACCTTCCCCATGTAGGTACTTCAATATTGACCCTTACATGGACACTTTGGAGAGAATAATTAATTCTGAGTCATACCTTCAAAATCATCTTGTGTAGGGGATTACCAAACTACCTTTCAATGGAAAGAAGAATATATTGAAGGATGGTAGACAATACACTACACCAGACTAATAGTAATTCTATTTGGCATTGGATCCATGCATGGGAGAAAAAAAAAGGAGCAGTTACGATTAAGAAACACTAATATCCTAAACTTCAAGGCTACTAGCAGGTAGGAGAGAAATCAATTGCAACCAGACCAAGTTCATCATGGACGACTCCAAAGGTATGTTTTTCGATAACCCGCAATCATGTTTTCTTTGTGATCTGACTATGTTATGTGTGTTTGATAAGAAAGAGCTTTAGAAAGGAGTTAATGAGGATAATTGACATCCAAAGATAGGAGTACAAGATCTACAAAGAAAAAAAAATGTAGAGGAAGGAGCTTCCATTCTATAAAGAGTGTCCTTTCTAAGAGATGGTTTCCTACAAAAGAAAATGAGGATGATATCCCAGTTTCCAGAGAGCTCACAATTTTGACTAATACAAAAATTATGTTGTTCTGGTACCCATAAATGGCATCATGGTTCCATTTCATGTAGCCACCATCAAGAATGTTACAAGCCAACGAGATGGAGGGAATTCTTGTATAAGGATAATTTTCGTTGTTCTAGGTATCAACTTTAATACCAACTACAGGCCAACATTGAAACTCCCTAACAGTATTAATGTTGATGAAATTTCCTTTCAGATCAAAGGATTTAGAGCACCTCAAGCATTTGGTACAAATTATTAAATCCCACAGATGATCTGGAGCAATGAAAGAGTCCGAAAAAGGAAAAGAGGGTTACACTAGTGACTCAGGAGAAACTTCAACTTTCCAAAAAAAATACAAAGCCAATTAGGCTGGTAGACTTGTGGATCAATCCAACATAAACCATCCCTAGATTAAGGTAGCAACCTCCCCAACTGAACAAAAAAACCATTTACTTATAAATAAATAAATATATATATGCATAGGGGCTTGGATCAATATTATTTAACTACAGGTCACACTAAATTTAGCTACCAATTGCAAGGAATGATAACAGAAGGATAGTTCACATGAATGCATGCTACAAAGGTGGCTTAACTGTTTTCTTAAATGAAATGGGTAATTTCAAGTATGAGAGTTACTTAAAAGTCTTGTAATGTTTAGTCCATATTTAAAGAAACAACATAAAATCTGCCATTACAAATCAATCTTCCCTCTAACTTAAAAATGGAATCACACACAAAAGTGCTAAATTAAAAATAAAATTAATAAAGAAAAGAATCTTACAAATATCCTGAGAGGCTCCAGTGTAGAGGTGGTAATTGGTCAATTCTTGACAGTAATGGCATTGTAAGACCTTAGATAGAATTGAGACCCACTTTCTGCCATCTTCTTGTTCAACTTCCTATTGTTATTGTGTTGTAACAATATTATGGAGTCATAGGTATTATGGGAAATACTCAAATGATGGAGATTGTGACATGTAGAACCCAAGAAATCAAGAAAGTCTTATTCTCTTTCTATTATTATTTCTTACAGAGAAAAGCATAAGTTCCAGAAACCATATTCTTATTGTGTTTTTGTTAATGTTGTACCTTCTTCTAAAGTTCTTCCCTAAATTTTTCCATACCTAATCTTGAAATAATAATAAAAGAAAAATAATATTTCTTTGCATGCCTAATATTTACCTTTGGTAATTAATAATAATAAGGAAATTCTACTTCAGTTACAACAATGTAATTATCCATAGCAATTATTAAAGAAAGGCCATTTTAAAATACAAGAGAGATATATTTTCCCATAATAAACAAATAATAAATATCATTTAATTGTAAAATAAATATTTATTTGAATTAATAATAAAGAAAAATCATTCAATGGAGAATAAAATAATTATTCTAAATAGTCAAGCGTTATCATTTATTTGTAAAAACAAAACCTATAATTAAATACAATTCATTATTTTATTTAATTACTAATTAGTTTAATTAAACATTCAAAAGTATGAACAATATAATCATTTAATTAAATTAAATAATCAATGCATCAAAATAGTATTTTTAAATTATAAATTACTTATTAAAAATATGGGTCATGACATGGGCATTGCAACAGAAAAAGATTCAAGCCAAGGAATGTGGTCACTTTCGAACCAGATGCATCCCCTCTAATGATGGTGGTGGTCCTAGCAGAAGATTGTGTTGACATGTATCACTTACCTACAGAGGTAGATAGGACATGTGGCAATATGGCAGGGCTTGTTGCTTGCTCCTTCTTTCCCTTTGATGGAATCCCCATAGAGGAGACACGTGGAAAACATGTGGTAGTAGCGGATGAATTTCATCAAAAGGGGTCCCAAGGATTTTCAAATATATAAGACATGGGTTGAACCTAGCAAAAATATAAACAACCTGAAGGGAGCTCGAGGAAATTTATATCCATAGTTACAAGACTTGGAAAGTTGTTGAGACAAAATATGTTGAGCCGACAAGTGGTCCTTCTTCTAGAAATGATATTTATGCCTATGAGGAAAATAAAAAAGCAAGGTATGCAATCTATACTGCTTCATTGAAGACTGAGTGAACAAAATTTATTTCTTTGGACAATATTTATGAAGTTTGTAAAAAGCTAGAAGATCTCTATAAGGAAATGATAGAGTGAAATTGACAAGGAAGCTAATAGCTAAGAGCAGATATGAAAACTTGAAAATGGATGAAGGAGAAGTCATTGCAAGCTATTTCTAGAGGGTTGATCTTGTAGCAAATGAAGTTAGGAATCAAGGGGGTACTCTGGTAGATGAAGATATAATAGAAAAGATTCTAATGACCTTACCAGAGAGTTAGAATAATAAGGTATTAGTTACTAAGGAAGAGTATGATCCTAAGAAGTTTACTAAAGAATAGATATTTGGCACCTTGATTGCATTTGAGATGAGGAAGTTTGGAAAAGAAAAGGAGAAGACAAAGTCAACCTTTAAAGCAACAAAGACAAAATATGATCCAGATAGTGATGATTCAAATGAGTTGGAAGCAAAATTTACAAGGAAGTTAAAGAAAGATATCGATAAGTACAAAGGTATGTTACCTTTTAAATGTTTTAGTTGTGGAAATATTGGTCACTATGCTTCAAGATGTCCAAATAGAGATATACATAAGAATAATAGAGACTATAAAGACAAAAAAAATAAGAAGTACAAGTTGTATTATGTTAGAGAAGATGCCAGAATCTCTGATGATGAATCTGATTTTGAGGGTGATGATGATGAATGCTTGTTTCTAGCTTTAGATAATAAATGTGTCTACTAACTCTGGAAGATGTGTAAGTGAAAATGGTCTAGAGAACAAGAAGGAAGAGATGGAAGGTACATTGGTTACTGCCTTTCATGCTAGACAAGATGAAGATTACTGGGTGATTGACAATGGCTACTCATATCACATGAACAAAGATAAAAGTAAGTTCACTAAACTTGAAAAGCATGATGGTGGATTAGTCATGTTTGGAGATGATTCAGGAGAAAAGATTGTTAGGAAAGGAACAATTAGTTTTTATGGAAAACATAGTATGATGATGTCTACTATGTTAAGGGCTTAAGGCATAATATTTTGAGTGTTGGAAAAATGTGTAGCAAAGGATTCAAGCTTGTGTTTCAAGATAAAACTTGTGAGATCAGAAAAGGGTTTGGAACTGTGGTTGCTATAGGAAGAAGAAAATATGGAAATATCTATCAACTTAATGGTGTTGATGGTCAGTTCCTTGTATCTTAAGTTAATGAAAGTTGGCTATGGTACCAGAGGGTGGGACATGTAAACTTTGATAATCTAATCAAAATTAGTTCAAAAGAAGTTGTCTGGGATCTACCTAAAATCACAAAGCCTACCAATACTATGTACAGAAGTTGTCAGTTGGGAAAGCAAACAAGATGCAGTTTTAAAGGAAAAGAGCAATCAACTACTAGAATGCTAGAATTGGTTCATACAGAACTCTGTGACCCTAGAAGAATGGGAAGTCTTAATGGTTATATGTATTTCATGATTTTGATTGATGATTATTCTAGAATGACATGGGTTACTTTTCTTAGGGAGAAAGCTCAAGCTCTAGATAGATTCAAAGTGTTCAAGGAAAGGGTAGAGAATGAAGTGAACCCAAGAATCAAAATTTTAAGGTTTGAGAGAGGTGGAAAATTCACTTCCAATGAGTTTAATATATTTTGTGAAGAGCATGGCATAAAGAGACATTTTTCTGCTCCTAGAACTCCTCAACAGAATGGAGTTGTTGAGAAGAAGAATCAAATTGTACAAGAGGCTGCTAGGACAATGATGAAATAAGTAAATATTCCTAATGTATACTGGAGGGAGGAAATCCACATTGATGTTTACATTCTTAACAAAGTTTAGATTAGAAGTAACAACACAAAGACTCCTACTGTGAAGTACTTTAAGGTGTTTGGAAGTAAATGTTACATTAAAAGAGATGATGAGAACCTTGGAAATTTTGATGCAAGATGTGATGAAAGTATTTTCCTTTGATATTCAACTAGTAACAAAGCTTACAGATGATTTAATAAAACATTGAGGAAGATTGTTGAGAGTAAAAATGTGAAGCTTGATGAAGATATGCATAAACCAGTTGAGATAAGTGAAGTTGAATCGGATGAGCCTATCTATGAACAAATACCAAAAGAGAATAAGGAAGAAGAAGAAGAAGAAGCATTGAAACCTACTTCTAAGACTCCTAAGTATGTATAGAAGAATCACCCTGAAGAACATATAATTGGAGACAAGAGTGAAGGTGTGAAGACAAGAAGAAAAGTGGTAGAAAATGAGGCAAATTTGTGTTTACTTTCAAAGATAGAACCTAAGTCTGTGAGTGAAGCATGCAAAGATGTGAACTGGGTTAGAGCTATGAAAGAGGAGTTGTAGCAGATAGAGAAGAATCTCACATGGGAACTAGTTCCTAGACCTGTAAACAAGAATGTAATTAGTACTAAGTGGGTATTCGAGAATAAGTTGAATGAGAATGGTGAAGTTGTGAGAAACAAAGCAAGGCTTGTTTGCAAATGATATTCACAAATTGAAGGAATAGAATTTGAGGAGACATTTTCCCTGGTGGAAAGAATGGAGGCTATTCAGATGTTTATGGCATTTTCTGCTCATAAATATTTTAAGGTATATCAGATGGATATCAAGTCTACATTCCTGAATGGAGAATTGGAAGAAGTGTACATGGAACAACCAGATGGATTTCAGTTATCAGATAAACCATACATGGTCTACAAATTGAAAAAGGAATTATATGTACTCAAACAGGATCCCAGAGCATGGTATGCAAGATTGGATAGATATTTGACACAACAAAGATTTAGCAAAGGATCCACAGACAACAATCTCTATTTCAAGGTTGAAGGAAACAAAATTTTGATATTAGTTGTGTATGTTGATGATATCATCTTTGGAGGAAATGAAGGTATGTGCAAAAGGTTTGTAGAGGAGATGCAAAAAGAGTTTGAAATGTCTATGATTGATGAGTTGAATTTCTTCATTAGACTTCAAGTAAATCACAATGATAAGGGCATATTCATTTGACAATCAAAGTATGTCAAAGAATTGTTGAAGAAGTTTGAAATGGATGAATCCAAATCGGTCTATACTCCTATGGTGACTAGATGCAAGCTGAGTAAAAAATATGAATATCCTAAAGTTGATTAGAGCATGTACAAATCTATGATTTGTGGAATGTTATATCTTACTAATACTAGGTCTGATATCATGCATGTAGTATGTTTGGTTTCTAGATTTTAAGAATAACCGAAAGAATCACATGTTATAGTTGTGAAGAGGATATTCAAATATCTTAAAGGCACTCTGGATTATGGCTTGTGGTATCTTAAGGATACTAATTTCACCTTCAATGCTTATACTAATACAGATTGGACCAGTTGTGTGGATGATCAGAAGAGTATAAGTGGTGGTGCATTCTTTCTTGGAGGAGGATTGGTTTATTGGCTTAACAAGAAATAAGATTTAGTTTCTTTATCTACTATAGAAGCTAAGTACATTGTTGCAACATCTTGTTGCACATAGGTGTTATGAATGAAGAAAATATTGAAGGATATAGGAGTTGTTGAGGTGCCAAGTCGACCCACAACATGCAAGTAAGATAAAAGTAAAAGTATCTCACCTCTCCTGAAAGAGACAATCAGTAATCAAACTAATCACCTCCCAAGGTCTTTGATGTTGGTTCACAATGTTATTTCATGAAGTGGTCAATATGGCTATAATGTTCAAGGGGCCTACTGGTTTTGAGCTTCTGGATTGTTGCAAGATCAAACATCTATCTAAACCTACTTTAACCAATGGTTTTAAAGAAATAGAAAAAGATAGATCAAGGTTTTCAAATTGAAAAGAATGTTGATTCATTCAACTGATCATACTTGTTACCTTCCAAGGAATTCCTAAACTAGAACTGCAAAATAAAATTAACCTGTAATTGATACAAAGTTTCATTCATTCACAGTGCAAACTTTAATCGTAGATTGCAAATCATCATTCAAACAAAACATAAAATAAAATTTCATTCCTTGAAAGCTTTTCAAATCAAATGATTAACCCAAAATGAATACCATTCTAAAGCATAATATAAAGTAGGTTTAAGTCTGGCTGCTCCTACTATCAATGAAACAAATAAGCAACATTTACAAATCTGGCAAGATCACCAGTGTACAAAAAACCCATGTCTTCAAATTATCTCCATCTATGCTACAAAAATCAAGAAGATACATCACCTCCTCCTCCTTCTAGACTACAAAAAAATGTCTAACTTACTTCAAAACCCTAACTCGCTTTTTTGATATACCATCCTCATCCTTCTGAATCTTCTAGCTTGCTAACTAATCCACTGGATTTCTTTATAACTTTCTAACTCTTTTCTAACCCTTATAACCTACCTCTAAATACTTCTAACTCATCTAGCAACCCTTACAAAGATCTCCCGCTGCCCTTACAAAAATATTTTTAAAAGAGGCAAAAATGCCATAGTTATAAAACGCGTCAAATGTGTCGGCCCAATTTAGGGTTTACAAATTAGTCAATCATAGAAGAAGTCGGCCCTAGAAGAATTTTAAATAAATTCAAATGTGCATTAAATGCAAGGGCACTGACTAGATCGGCCCAGGATCTACCACATAACTCAGACCAAAATGCATGAAGAAGAGGCAACACGAAACAATGAGGAAGCACGACTTTCGATACAGCTTTGCATTAACTGCATCCCCCACTTCGCCCATACCTTGCTCCATTCTGGCCTTCATCATCAAGAATGTCCTTTGTAAGCCATTCAAAAGTGGCATAGGTGAAACCCTAGTTCTCCATTTAATAGCATCAATATCATTCTTCACCTGCCCCATCTCATTGTCCCAGTCTCCTATTGGATTGATTATTCATTAAAGACTACACTGTAGATTGCTGCATCATCCAACTAGTGTCCAACTTCTGTATTGCATGATAGCCTTAGTCCTTTGTAGCAGGGTGTTCATATTCAGATCTGAAACCTTGAACTAGACTAACATCATCCTGCCCTCATAAATCCTACTCTTTCCATCCAACTTCATTCTTCTTTTGCCTCAGAGATGGATGATCCCTCTCTGTCTCTCTTAGCCTCTCTAGCCACTGCCTTGCTAGAATCAACCTACATCCATCAAATTCCAACATGAAAATCCAATTATTGACAACATTTTTATCAAAGTGTTAGCTCAAAATCATGATAAATCTAATAAATCAACCCTTAAGTATCAAAACTAAGAAGTTTGGGATTTCGAGCTAACCGGGGAAAACCTGCCTAGGAGGAATTTCAAAAAATTTCTGAACCAGGCGGATTCTCTCGATGAAGCACCAATATCAACAATAGATTATTAAAATAAATAAATAATGCATAATCATTGTGCAATTTACAAAATTAAAGCATGGAAGCGGAAGATTTTATCATTAGAATCATCAATTTTATCTAATTTCTTAAATTCCACAAAGCATAGCAGAGAATTCAAAAAAATCCGGTCAGACCGGAATTCCGCAGATGACCCAAAACTTTGAACTCAAAACACACTTCCGGGAAGATGAAGGAATTCAAGAAAATCTAACTAAGCAGGAAAATCTCAAAGTTATGAAAAAACCAGGAGATCAACAATCCAACACGAATCCGCTCAAATTGATCGAAGGTCACAAATTTGAGGACCCTGGGCATGAAAGTCGCTTAACATGAGCCTCCTATAGATCTTCTTCAAATCCTAGGCTCAATCGAAAGAAAAACAAGATGAGATGGCGACACCCTAGGCATGAAACCCTAGATTTAACACCATGAATGCACAGGGAAAGCCATGAAATGCCCAAACATATAGGAACTTGAACTCCAAGCAAGACCATAACATTTTAAAGCACAACAAGATTGAACATATCAACTCAGGAGAATGCAAATGATAAAGAAAAATGGCATAAAGCTCCAAAAATTGACCAACTCAAAAACCTAACAGCCAAACGGAAATCTAGAAAAATCCAACCCAGGTGGAATTCTGTGAAGGCCAGAAATCTCTGAACTACAGTGTAAAATAGGCCGAGCCAGACTTTGAGCGCAATCGGGGAAAATAGAGGGAAGGAGGAAAAACCAGGAAAATCCAACCAGGGAAAACAATCCTGAACTGGCTCAAAAACCTGAACAGCAGCGTTGAAACCGAAGTTTGAAAAAGAACTGGGAAAATTCAGATGGAATGGAAAATCCTGAACTAGGGTAAAAACCTGAACTTCACCCAAAACATAAGATTTTCAATATTCAACTTGGGGAAAACACTTGGGCAAGCAAGATAAACATATTAAGCACATGCCAAGGTAAGGAAAAACCTCAAAATCAAAGGGGGAAAAACACAAAGAGTGAAAGCAAAAGAGGGTCCCATTTTAATCAAATTTAAAATGGGGTGGTTATGCAAGGCATAACAATTTGCGACTTGGTTGGGAAAATGGTTTAACCATTTCAAGAAACTGAAGGATTCAGTTACCTAGAACTCCTAGTTTATGGACATAACAATTCTAGTTAGGTCAATTTTAGTAAACAAAGTTGAGCTAGAATCTCAAATGTAAATCAACACTGGCTACCCCTAAATCTATGTGTGTGCTTGATGGTGCATCACCCTTTTACAAAGTTTTCCTCATCGTTTGAACAATGGTGCGCAAGATTTGAACTACATGAGATGATTATGTTTAACTGTTGTGCAATGATATCCTAGGCATTGCTCCACTACCAGTCAAGCGTCCATAGCTCCAATGAGGATACCTCTAGTTTTCTCACAACATTTCTCTACTACTAGTCAGGTGCCCATAGCCCCGATAGAGATATTGGAATCACCCATTCAGTATTGAGTTTTCTTTTCTTAGATAGTTCTCTTTTCTTCTTTTTTTTCTCTTTTTCCTTCATTCAATTCCTTCTTAATATGTTAGATGTCCAACATCTGTACTGGGTTGAAAACTACCTTGACCTCATAACAGCATCCAGGGAATCAGATTTTTCACTCAAATCTTGCAACACCATCGTCCTAAGACACATACACCATTACAAAAGGAGATGTTTATGATGATTTGTGACAAATTCAATCATAGTTAGTGAAGATTGCTTACTTTACACCTTGTTCTCAATGACTTTCCACAACTCTCATTGACAATGGACATAAAACAATGAATTTAGAACAAAATCATCCAATCAGAAAACTTGAAAATATATAAACCAACTTCTCTCCTAGTAACCAAAGTATACTTTAGATAACAACCCCCTTGCTGAATTGAATAAAATGAAGGTCCCCACAAAAAAAAAGGAAAAGACAAAAAGAAAAAAAAAAGACAAGGAAAACACAAGGAAAAGACAAAACCAATAGAACAACAAACTATTTACATATATACAACCCAACAAAATACCAAACCTTTTACAACCCAAAATAATGTTTGAGAAACTATCCATTGATGGGAAATGGAACAGGTTCTCCTATTAAACTACTCAGCTAGAAAGCATTTTCTCCTAGGATTTCAGCAATTTGATAGGGACCTAACCAGAGCTTGTCAAACTTCTGGTGGTCACCCTTCTTTTCATTGGCTTTATCCCACAGTAAGACAAGGCCTGATATCCTGAAAGCCTTGACTTTGGCTCTTTTTTCAAACCAGCGTTTGACAACAGCCTAGTGCCTAAAGAATTGCTGCAAAGCAGCATCTCTCTGCTCTTCTAATTTCAACAAGCCAGCTAACCTTACTTCAATCCTATCATCACTAGAGTAAAATTCATGCATAAATTTTAGGACAAGTATTTGCAAGTGAATAGGGAACATAGGCTCTTGGCCATACACTAGCTTAAATGGTGAAGTCTTCAACACAGCCTTGATCCTAGTCCTATTTGCCCATAACGCAAATCTTATCTAGGTATGCCAGTCTCTAGGATTGTTCTCTAATAGTTTTTTGATTACTCCTAGGAGATTCTTATTAGTTGATTCTGCAACTCCATTTCCTTGTGGATAATAGTTTGAAGAATACTTTAAAACAATCCTATGATCATAAGCCCATGAAATGAACTCGGTAGAAGAAAAGGTAGGGCCATTGTCACATACTAGTGCAAAGGGTACTCCAAACTTGGTTGTGATGCATTCAATGAGGAACTTGATTACTACCTCCGTTGTGCTATTCTTGCAAGGTATATATTTTTTCCATCTCGTACAGTAATCCATGGTAGTCAAAATAAATTTATGTCCTGTAGAAGAATTTGGGTTAATTACCCCAATAAAATCAAGTTCCCATTGGGAAAATGGCCTTACCTCATAAACAGGTTGCAATGGCATGGCTAGGTGATGCTCTCTTGATGCAAAAGTTTGACATATATGGCATGTCCTTACATGTTGGTGGGCATCCTTAAACACACATGGCCAATAATAACTAGATCTGAGGATCTGATGTGCTAAATAATCCGTAGAACCATGACCCATGCCATGTTTCCCATGAAATTCAGCAATTGTGTGCTTAGCTTCTTGTTAATCAAGGCATCATAGATAAACCCCCTCAAAATTATTTATGTATAACAATCCTCATTTGAGCATATAATGGGAGCTTTTCATTCTTAGTTCTCTCGTCTAAGTTGTATTCATTCCCTTTGGGCATTGATTATTGAGCATGAAATAGATAATATCAGCATACCAAGAGTCATTAGAAAAGGACTGTGTTGTGTACTGCTGAAAGTAATGTTCTTACCAGCATCCACCATTGCTTTAGACAGGCCTTGATCTTGGACAAGTTTCATAAGGTGAATCTCCAGATCAAATTCCTACAAAATAACCATCCATTTCCCCCTTCGTTCTCCCAACTTGCTCTACAGAAGTAGAGACTTCACAACAGCATCAGGAACCACAACAATGATCCGACTTCGAAGGATATAATACCTGAAATTCTTGACAGCTCTAACCAATGCAAAAGATTGTTTCTCAAGAGGTGGGTACTTAACTTCAACTTTCTTAAATGGAGAGCTCATGAAGGCAATTGGCCTTTCATCCCCCTCCTCTCTTCATTATGTCAGGATAGTTATACATGAGTGTTTAGAAGCAAAAAAATAAATATAAAATGGCTTCAAGTAGTCAGGACTGGTGAGGACTGGCGCCTTCAAAATGGATTGCTTAATCTGAGAAAAAATAGCCTTTGTCTCATTACTCCATACTATTCTAGCATCTTTCTTCATCATTTCATTCAAAGGTTTAACAATTTTTGCAAAACCTGTGATAAACTTCCTCACAAAGTTGATCTTTCCAAAGAAATATCTCACCTCCTTCTTACTTCCTAGCATGGTTAACTTTAGAATAGACTCAACTCAGTCTAGATCTATCGATATCCCTCTTTTCGAGATTATGTCTCCCAAAAGTTTCCCTTCAGAAACCCCGAACACACACTTTTTAGGATTCGGAGAAAAACCATATTGGATACATCTTTCAAGAACTTTAGCCAAGTCTACAGCATGGTTTAGTCTATCTTTAGAGAATACTTTCAAGTCATCCATATAAATGATGATGCACTTACCAATCAAATCTTTGAAGGCTACATCCATTGCACGCTGAAAGGTTGCTCCAGTGTTTATCAAACCAAATGGAATCCTCCTGTAAGTAAATATTCCCCACTTAGTAGTGAAGGTTGTTTTCATTCTATCTTCATAATTAATGATCACTTGATTGTACCTAGAATAACCATCCAGGAATGACATCATTTGAGACCCATTGACAGTTTGCAAGACTTCATCTAGAGAAGGGAGTGGGTAGTTGTCTTTTTTTGAAGCTCTATTCAGATTCTTGAAATCTACACATAGCTTGATCTCCCCATTCTTTTTATGAACTGGAACCAAGTTAGCCACCCATGTTGAATGTCATATAGGGAAGATTATTCTTGCAGAAAGTAATTTTTGAACTTCCTTAAATATCAATGGTTCAATCAGTGTGTTGATAGGACGTTGTTTCTGTCGAAATGGTCTAGCTTCAGGCTTCAAAGGAATAGTATGAGTTCTTACAGAAGTATCAAATGTTTTTAGATCTTCATACCCCCAAGCTATTGCAGCAATATCTTTCTTTAGTGTCCTCAATATATCTTCTCTAATTTCTTTAGGGTAGGCTTTCCCTATGTAAACATTCCTTTCAGGGCCAGAGTCAGCTAAGTTAATAGTTTCATATTCACCTCCCTTATCTTTGGTTGATAGATTTTCCCGAGCCCTTGGATCTGAATCAAAAATTATTTCTAAGGCCACCATTCCCTTGGGAATGCTATTACTTTTTAAGTTGAGAACACCTTCTATATTGTAGCCTTCGGGGTTCTAGTCTCCTTGATCCTTGTCGGACTCATCGATGATCTGTCCTTCGAAAACATCTGAGCTTGCTAGAAAAGAAAGGATATGTTGATCATCGTCGAAGACTTGAAAGTTCCTGACATTATCAGGGATAGCCGGGGTGGATATCAATTCTACTAAGAATCTCTTGAGCTTGGAGCCTTACATGGGCTCCCAGGTACTTGTGGCAACAACTAATGAATTAGCTATTTGATTCTCCTCTCTAGGAATTAAACTAATCCCAAAAGCATCAAAGTCTTCAATCAGGTTCCACACCCAATTTCTATAAGCTGCCAGCCTTTTATTGTGACATGTGTACTAGCTGTGTACTTTCTTGATGATCACTTCTGAATCTCCTTTAACCATCAAGGTAGTAACTTTCTTCTGATGTGCAAACATCATTCCCTAAGCTAATGCTTCATATTCTACTATATTGTTAGTGCATCCAAACTGTAACCTGTAGGAAGAAAAAAATATTTTCCCTTTTGGGCTGGTTAACTCAATTCCAGCACCACACCCTATTTTAGATTTGGATCCATCAAACGTGAGGGTCCATAGCTGATTATGACCTAGGGTTAATCTCTTTGAGATTGTTGTGGCTGCTTGGATAAGATGAACCATAGGTGGGGCCACTTGATCTTTTCCATCAAATATTGGGAATGGGTGTTCAATAGGTTCATCAGGTGCAATATCCAATTCCCGCTCAGATATATCAGGTAATCCTAGGATATCTTTCTGATAGTTATATGTGTCTTTGATTAACCCCTTGGGTTTTGGTATACTTGTGAGTGCAGGGGTATCAAACAAACCCTGGGGTTGTTCAATATAACTATGTTGGTCTGGTATTATGATTGGGGTAAGTTCAATTTGAGGAGGGATTTCCTCTAAAGTTATATTATCCCTGGTTAACATTATTGCATTTTTGGCTTCAAATGAGACGTGATTTGAAATAGTCTCAAGGTGACTTGGGCTAGTTTCTTTAGTTTGTTAAACATAATGTAGAACATTGATGCAGGGTTGGCAGGTCAATTCTGAATGATTTTGGTAGTGCACCCTGCACCAATTTGGGAGTAGAAGACTCCATAAATTGATATCTTCCCCTAAGACTAGTTGATCCTATTGCAGCTTCCTAATCAATACCTGCTATTTTACACTAAACATGGGATTAGGGAATTCTTGCATTGACAAATCATTAGAATCAAGAACCAAAAGAGTCAGAATTTCCTCTCTTTTATAAACCCCTATCTCAATTTCAAAATAAGCTACCTTGTTGGGACAATCATACTCAGTGATGATATGTTTGAGGTGAGGTTCACTCTCAATCCTAATCTGCGTAGGCATTCCCCTCCATGGTAGCCACATGTGAAAAGTCGAGGGAGAGATATCCCCCTATACTCTTCATTAGATCTTTGCTCAAAATCATACCGTAAGTCTCAGGAATGTCTGCTACCTGAATATCCATATTGGTTTGAATCCTAGGGTCAGACCCTACTTGTACATGTATATTTCTCAATTCTCCAACTACACTAACGTTTGTTTTATCAAGTTGGATGACCTTCCTATTTTTTTGGACATGATTCAATCCCAATTTCTTGCATACAGAAAATGGCATAACATTGCCAGAAGCCCCTGAATCTAGCAGACAATTGTGTAGATTCTTCCCACAGATTCTCAAACTTAAAAGAAATGGTGGGGTCCCTACCTTGTTTATGAATAGAGTTGTGTTCATGTCTGCAGCGGGTGCCACCTTGGTTTTCCCTTTTGATTTATCAACTTCTTCTAAAGCTTTCAGCACTATATATCATTGGGAAGGGCACCATTTTAGGATGTCAAAGTATGATAAAGAGGTTTTCTATTTCTGCATCTTAGAAACAATATCAAATTTTTTGTTATAACTTGCATTATATTTGAAAACACTAGATGAATTACCTTTGGTGGTGAAGTCAGGCGGACCCTTCGGTGGAGGAGGGTTGTTGTCAGTACTCTAATCTGGAGGCCCCATGTGGTTAGGTGGTGCTAATGTAGTGAACAGACCCTTATTCTAGTTTATTAGGAAGTGTCCTCCCTTTGTCTGAAAGGCTTGGGCATCATACATATCTTCCTCTGGTTCATTCTCATTCTACATTGGAAATGAAGGTTCTTCTTCAAAGAGATCATAATCCAATGTTGTATCCATTGAGCTGCCTCCTTTATTTGAATTCCCTTGGAATCTTTGGGCATCTGCCTATGCCATCTTCACAACCTTTTCCATTTCAGGACAATTCACCTCAAAATGAGTTGCAGTATCATGCAGCCTGCACCAGTTAGTGATAAAATTGAGGTCAGCCACATTTGCAGTATGTGGCTTGTCCTCATTAGCTTGATAATTGTGAGAAACCCCACCATTATTTGGCCCTATGTTCCATTGTCTATTGTTATTAGGCCTCTAGTTATATCCTCTACTCTGATTTTGATAGCATTGGTTACGAAAGTTTTGGCCTTGATAATTCCTCTGGCTGTGATTGTTGTTGTTCTGATAATTACCCTAATTATTATTATTCTTATTAGGGTAATTACCTCGATTAGCATAATTACCTTGGTTCTTAGAGGGGTTTAGTTTAAGTTGAACCATGTCATTTGTGACTTGAGATAGAGTTTTCTTTAAGGTCTCCACCTCATTTGTGAGTTGAACTATCCTTTCACTCTCAGCATTCTTAGTAACAGGTGGCTGACCGATATGATTTAGTATTCCAGCTTGATTATGATGACCATGCAGGCTGTGATGAGCTCCATTGGCAAAAAATAGAATAGGAGATTGAGTTTTCAATTCAGACATAGGTCCATAATGGGAAGGAGACATCCTTGGGAGAGTATTGAATAAAGGAGTTGGATTAGGCATCTGATACCCCATAGAAGGAAAACCTCCTCCCAAGTTCCCTTGTTGAGAGCTAGTTTGTTGTTGCAGCTTAATGGCTAAATGATAAACTTTAGATATAGAAACAATATTTGCTGGCTGATAAGTCCTTTGTAGGAACAAGCCGAGAAAAGTGTCTATAACTCTAAAATATGCCTGAATGGCACTATTCTCAGCAACTAGATAGGGGTCTTACAATCTTCTATACATTCGTTGAAACCTTGTATTAAACAAGGGTAGTGATTCACATGGGTCCTTCCTAATGGTAGCAAATTGATGGAACAAAATAGTTGGATCCACATAAACTCTAAACTGATTGATGAAAGTATTCTCCAAATCTGTCTAGCTAAAAATAGAACCTTGTGGAAGATTTAGGTACTAGTTGTACGCCATATCCCCTAAGGAATAAGGAAACAACCTACAAACCACATCATAGTGAGCTATCTAGGCTCTGGTACAAGCATCCTTAAAAGCTTGTATGTTCTCCTCAGCACTCCTTGATTCGCCATGAATGTATTTGGGACAAAATCTCTTAGGATTCTTAGGCATATCATGAAAGCCTCCAGGAATAGTCCCCAGTGGAGAGGGATTATTCAAAAAAAATTCCATTAGTGGCAGTGGTGGAGGTTGAGCCAGCTATTGGATGGGCTGAACCGGCTATAATGGTGATTGAGGTGGAGTTGGTGGTGGATTCACGGGTATCAACTTGGGTATTGGTGAAAAGCTTGGTGGAGTGAGTGGAGCTAACAAGGGTGGTAGAATGGTTGCCCTATGAATCTTATGTCTCATTGGGGTCACAACTTCTATCAAAGGTGGTGGGTTTTCAGTTGATTGAAGAACTCTATGGGACCTCTCTAGTGAGAAAGACCCAATGTTATCCATTTTTCTCTTCTGGCCCTCCTTCTAGCGCCAATTCCTGTTGAGGTGCCAAGTTGACCCACAACATACATGTACGATAAAAGTAAAATTATCTCACCTCTCCTGAAAGAGACAATCAATAATCAAACTAATCACCTCCCAAGGTCTTTGATGTTGGTTCACAATGTTGTTGTTTCACGAAGTGGTCAATATGGCTATAATGTTCAAGGGGCCTACTAGTTTTTGAGCTTTTGGATTGCTGCAAGATCAAACATCTATCTAAACCTACTTTAACCAATGGTTTTAAAGAAATAGAAAAAGATAGATCAAGGTTTTCAAACTAAAAAGAATGTTGATTCATTCAACTAATCATACTTGTTACCTTCCAAGGAATTCCTAAACTAGAACTGCAAAATAAAATTAACTTGTAATTGATACAAAGTTTCATTCATTCACAATGCAAAATTTAACAGTAGATTACAAATCATCATTCAAACAAAACATAAAATAAAATTTTATTCCTTGAAAGCTTTTCAAATCAAATGATTAACCCAAAATGAATACCATTCTAGAGCATAATATAAAGTAGGTTTAAGTATGGCTGCTCCTACTGTCAATGAAATAGATAAGCAGCATTTACAAATCTAGGAAGATCACCAGTGTATAGAAAACCCATGTCTTCAAATTATCTCCATCTATGCTAAGAAAATTAGGAAGATACATCACCTCCTCCTCCTGTTGGACTACAAAAAAATGTCTAACTTACTTCAAAACCCTAACTCGCTTTTTCGATATCCCATCCTCTACCTTTTGAATCTTCCAGCTTGCTAACTAATCTACTGGCTTTCTTTCTAACTTTCTAACTCTTTTCTAACCCTTCTAACCTACCTCTAACTACTTCTAACTCATCTAACAACCCTTACAAAGATCTCCCACTGCCCTTACAAAAATATTTTTTAAAAGAGATGAAAACGCCATATTTTTAAAATGCGTCAAATGCATCGGCCTAGTTTAGGGTTTACAAATCAATTGGTCATAGAAGAAGTCAGCACTAGAAGAATTCAAAATAAATTGAAATGTGCATTAAATGTAAGGGCACCGACCAGATCGACCTAGGATCTGCCACATAACTCAGACCAAAATGCGTGAAGAAGAGGCAAAGTGAAACAATGAGAAAGCACGACTTTCAATACAACTTTTCTTTAACTACATCCCCCACTTCGCCCATACCTTGCTCCATTTTGGCCTTCGTCATCAAGAATGTCTTCTACAAGCCATTCGCAAGTGGCATAGGAAAAATGCTAGTTCACCATTTAATAGCATCAATATCATTCTTCACCTGCCCCATTGCATTGTCCCAGTCTCCTATTGGATTGATTATTCATTAAAGACTGCACTGTAAGTCGTTGTGTCATCCAGCTGGTGTCCAACTACTGTATCCCATGGTAGCCTTAGTCCTTTGTAGCAAGGTGTTCATATTTGGATCTAAAAGCTCAAACTAGACTAAAATCATCCTGCCCTCAGGATTCCTACTCTTTTCATGCAACTTCATTCTTCTTCTACCTCAGAGATGGATGATCCCTCCATGTCTATCTTAGCCTCTCTAGCCGATGCCTTGCTAGACTCAACCTACATCCATCAAATTCTAGCATGAAAATCCAATTGTTGACAAAATTTTCATCAATGTGTTAGCTCAAAATCATGATAAAACTATTAAATCAGCCCTTAAGCATCAAAACTAAGAAGTTCAAGATTTCAAGCTAACCAAGGAAAACCTACCTAGGAGGAATTTTGGAAAATTTCAAACCAAGCAGATTCTCCCGATGAGGAACCAATATCAACAATAGATTATTAAAATGAATAAATAATGCATAATAACTGTACAATTTACCAAATTAAAGCATGGAAACATAAGAGTTTATCATTAGAATAATCAATTTTATCCAATTTCTTAAATTCCATAACGCATAGCAGAGAATTAGGAAAAATCCGGCTGGACTGGAATTCTACGGATGACTCAGAACTTCACACTTCATAATATTGAAGGAAACTGGGAAAATATAGAGATATGGAAATTCCGCAGATGACCCAAAACTCTGAACTCAAAACACACTTTCAAGAAGATGAAGGAATCCGAGAAAATCAGACTGAGCAGGAAAATCCTGAAGTTAGGCAAAAACCTGGAGATTGACAATCCAACACGAATCTGCTCAAATTGACCGAAGGTCACAAATTTGAGGACCCTGGGCATGAAAGTCGCTTAACATGAGCCTCCTACATATCTTCTTCGAATCCTAGGCTTAATTGAAAGAAAAACAAGACGAGATGGCAACGCCCTAGGCATGAAACCCTAGATTTAAAACCATGAACACATAGGGCAAGCCATGAAATGCCCAAACATACAGGAACTCGAACTCCAAGCAAGACCATACCATTTTAAAGCATAACAAGATTGAACATCTTAACTTAGGAGAATGCAAATGATAAAGTAAAATGGAATAATGCTCCAAAAATCGACCAACTCAGAAACCCAACGGCGAAACGGAAATCCAAAAAAATTTGACCCAGGTAGAATTCCACGAAGGCCAAAAATATCTGAACTGTAGTGTAAAACAAGTCAAGATAGACTTTGAGCGCAATCCAGGAAAATGGAGGGAAGGAGGGAAAACTAGGAAAATCCGACCGGGGCAGACAATCCCGAGCTAGCTCAAAAACCTGAATAACATCGTTGAAACCAAAGTTTGAAAGAAAACTGGGAAAATCCGGATGGACCGAAAAATCCTGAACCAGGGTAAAAACTTGAACTTCACCCAAAACATAAGATTTTCAATATTTAACTTGGGGAAAACACTTGGGCAAGCAAGATAAACATATTAATCACATGCTAATGCAAAGAAAAACCTCAAAATCGAAGGGGGAAAAACACAAAGAGCGAAAGCAAAAGAGGGTACCATTTTAATCAAATTTAAAATGGGGTGGTTATGCAAGGCATAACAAGAGTGATGTGTGATTAGCCTATCCCTATCTTCTATGATAATACAAGTGCTATAAACATTTCAAATAATCTAGTAATGCATTCAAGGACAAAGCATATATCTATCATATATCATTTCTTGAGAGAGAAAGTATTGGAGAATGAAGTCAGATTGGA
Source organism: Sequoia sempervirens (assembly GCA_007258455.2). Lineage (NCBI taxonomy): Eukaryota > Viridiplantae > Streptophyta > Pinopsida > Cupressales > Cupressaceae > Sequoia > Sequoia sempervirens. Next base: position 54,909 of record VDFB02384532.1, read on the forward strand.
GTACGTATCTACAAAGAATCAAATTACAGAAATATTTACTAAGGCTCTTTTGAAGGATACTTTTGAGTATCTCAAGGAGAACTTGGGGATCATTGGCCCTACTTCTTCAAACTATGTGCACATGGAGGTGCATCAGTCCAGTGGATTTATAGATTCTTTATTTGTTTGGACTAATGAATGAGGTCTACTCCTCAAGGGTTGTAGGAAGTTTCATTGTTGTAGGATGAGTTGTATGGGTACACTCCTAAGGGGCAGTGATGAGAATTGTGTTCTTTTCCATTGATATCAAAGGGGGTGAGAGTGTTATGTGTTTCCATCTTTGACAAAGGGGGAGATTGTTGCAAGTATGCATGAGTATGGTGGTGTTGTCATTGATGTTGTCATTTATGTCAACACAGTACATGATGTTGTAGGTTGTGCATGTATAGTTGAGATGTTATTGAGATGTGAGTACATGGAGCTATCTTTATGGTGTTGTAGGTGTGTTGATATGATGAGTTTCCAAATGCTTTTGAGAAATAGTAATGACAGAGTTATGAGTGTGATCAAAATGTGCTCTACATTTCTTCTATGTTGATCCTATGCCTGTACGAATCTAAAGTGTTGTTTATAGGAATCTTTTGGTGATATCACTTGGATTGTAGTTCCTGGTTTGATGGAGAGTGAAATTCGTGTTCACCATTATGTGAATTGGTTTGGAAAAGTTGTTTGTCTATGGACTAGGCGAAATGTATCTTCTTCATAGTCCTTTGATTGTTTTTTTGTGGTCTTACGGATCTGGTAGAAGGATTGTATTAATGGTATCTATATTCTAGTAGAGGATTTTGTGGTTTGGTGCTCTAGAAGATGAGTTCCAGAGTTCTTGTGAGTGTATGTGCAGTCTGGATAGGCTGATGAGAAGTGTTTTGAGTATGAAGATTGTTGCAGTTGAAGCAGATGAATTTGAAGGTATCCAAGATATGTTCCAGTGTTTGGTGAAGCATGTTATGTGGTTTTCATGTTATCTTCTTGTTGTGGAATCATGTACTTCAAAGTTATATGTTTTTTCATTAGGTTTGGCTAACCTAGTGTCTACTCTTCATGAAAAGGATATGTGTCAATTGAGGAAGCGTGTAATTGATCCAAGATGTTGTTTTGGGTCTTGGTTAAGTGTTTTTTTGGTCCACTCTCATTCCTTTCCACCACAGGAATGTTGTGTTGCTGACCTAATTTGAATTTGTAAAATGAAGTGTGCAGCCAACCTTGGAGAAATTTTCTAAGGTTGAATATGGTATAAATACAAGTCAAGATGTGAAGTATTGTATCAAGAATCGAATATGCCACAAATTTGAGAAGCAAGAATGTATGAAAGTGAATTGAAGCAGTAATACTTTAATGTGCTAGATTCTTGAAAGAAGTGAGCTGATGGTTTCTTCTATCTTTTGATCAAGGCTGCAGCTGTGTGTGATTTTTTGTGGTGGATTATTTCTATTATCTTTTGTATTTGTAGGCAGTGAGCCTTCCTTCTAGATAGTGAGTCCTATCTATAGGCAGTGAGCCTTGTATCTAGACAATGAGTCCTATTTGGGAAGTGAGCCCTTGGTAGTGAGCCTATTTGTAATTGGTTTTGGAATTACTTTATATTGAGAGTTAATCCTCACTGTGGTTTTTCCCTTATTTGGTTTTCCATGTAAATCTAGTGTTTATTCTATTGATATTTCTTTTTGTTATTTGCATTCCATGTTCATACTTAATAAAAGAATAAAGTGGATGTGAATTTGATAAGTGTTTATGATTTGAGATGGAGTTTGGTGACAACTAATTCACCCACCCTCTTAGTTGTCTTGTACCTTTCAATAGGTTCCTTCATGGTTAGAGCAGTAGTTCAAGAGGAAAGATCATGTGCTTGCAAAGCCTCAAGCTTGTTTAGTGGTAATACTGGCTTGGACACAAGTGAAGACCTGAGAGAAGAAGAAACCAATGATTAGGTCTCACATTACAACTAATTCCTTAGGATCCAAGATATTGTAGGTGGCCATGTCAACGGTAGACAAGGATGCTAACACCCTTCAGGGAAAAGACTATCAAGTAACAACTATTAACCTAGGCCCCACATCTAGAGCCCAAAATATCGATGAATCTCAAGGGTCTATCTCTACAATCCTCTAAAAAATGAATAAGGATCAATCCACAAAGGAAGAGTTAAAAGTACAAGTGGAAAATTTAACTACCTATATACAACAGTGGAACACAATCAGGGAAGAATCCCTAATGGAGTCGTCGACATGGGAAGTCAATAAAATAGAAAAGATGAATAATTGGACTAGGTCCACCTCCAACTAGTTCAAAAGAGTATTGGACATGGGAAATAAGGGAATTCACTATACGACCAAGATGCATAATGACTATCTAGTCCTACAAGAGGAAGTTTAAAAAGAAGTTGGCGTATGTAAAGAATTTGCTAAACTTTAGAGGATCACACACCTCAAGATGGAGAGCATTCTCAAGCTCTCCATAGAGATTTGGGAGAAAGAGCTAGCCTTGCCAAAAGAAGATCATTGGCTGCCCAAGGCATGGCTACTCAATTGCAAAATCAAAAAAGGACTTTTGAAGAAATATTTGATTGAATTGGAGGCTATTCATGGTCGAGTTTTGGCTCACCTAGCTTAATGTGATGACCTCTTAGAACTAGTGACAGGATACAAGATGCCAACTCAAGAATTGGATAGAGAGGTGGTGAAATGTGAGTTTCACAAAAGAATAAAATAGGGATCTGGTGACACTTTGTCAGAAAACTTCATGTATTTTGCTATGCGAGCCTTCTTAGAATAAGAAAAAATGATCAAGGCAAGAGAAATGTGCATAAAGCATCATGATGAAATGGTGGAAGGATTTAAGGTCACCTTCTAGATCTTGAAATTCGACTTCTCAGAGGAAAAGAAGCTCTTGGTCACCATTGGAAAAATTTTCCACTATGCTTCATTACAAAAGGAAGTTGAAAATCACATCATATAAGATGAATATTTATTAAAGTAGCTACAAGATGAAATAAGCTAGAGGAAAAAATAGGGAAAAAGACAAAATAGCCTATTTTATATTGTAAATTTTGTACTCATATTGGGTGATATGAAAACCCTAAGTTAGAATGAATCTGGACCATTCATTGTAAAGTAATCTTGACCATTCACTCTACTTTTTGAAAACTATAAATAGGGGCATCCTCTCATTTTCAAAAAGAGAGAGATGAGTTGTTGTAAAAGAAATTCTTCAACAATATATGAGAAAAGAATTTGAAGTTGATCCTTTCTTGGTGTATTTCTCATTATGTGTGCATGATTCAATCTCCATGTTTGTTTCAACTTGTTCATTTACTATTTGAGTTCATTTTCAATTTGCTAGTTCATGTTTATCTTTAATGGTTATTCTATGTTGTGGTATTTGATGCACTTCCATCTCATACTTTTAGCAATTTATTGATGATAGAGTGTTGTGTAAAGTTATTTTGATCTCCTTTATTTTTTACACCTAAGCTCAACTATTTATTCATGCTAAATAAGTGAATGACATAGTTTGAAAATATGAAAAGAACCTCAGAAGATTGCACTAGTTTTGTCATACTATAAATTATTCTTGGTTAAGAAAAACTCAATTTGGGAAGTATATCTACTACAATATTAGCCATTGTTATTGTTGTTCATAGTTTCAAATTTAGGATAAATTCTAAACCCTTCAACCTTTTCACTTTTCTTTTAAAATCTGGATTAAACATAAGTTCCTAGCATCACTGGATAGCTAAATCTGATGATTGAAACAAGTTTCAGACTATTTTCATAACATTTGCAACCACTTTTCATAATTTCTAGAATTCAGAAACTTTGTTACAAACCCCAAAAATTTCATGCTTCACAAACCATAAAGGACCCTTGTGATTACCAACAAATCACACATCAACAACTAAGTTTTTTTTGCATGGTCATTACCTAACATCTGAGAGGCCTTGGGATATTTTATGTAACTCATTTGCAAGGAATTATCTTTCAAGAGAGAAATTACACATGTGATTTATCTGTGTTGCGAAGTGAAAAAACACCTATCAATAGAAATGGCACTAGAAGGAGGGCATTTGGATGAAGCTGGATTGAATTGGGTCATTCTCCCCCAAAAAGATTTCATAGGGTAACCAGATCCATGCCAGATAAAGGAGAATTTCAAGAGTTAAAGACCCCTACCAAGGCTAAGAGAGCCAAGAAAGAGGAAACCTCAACATCAGTACCACCCACTCGACCTCCATCTCCTCCATCTCCATCTTCTCCTTCACTCCAACTAGCCTTTCCTTCATTTACTAGCCACATCCAAAAAACTGTTACAAACCCCATATCTCAGCCCCAAGTTGTTCCAACTTAGCCATTATCACCTCCACCTACACCAATGAATTGGTTGGGAAAAAATCCATCTCCATTATCCTTCAATCACTACCATGACATGCCCAAAAATCTAGAAATTTTTTGCTCCAAATTCCACCCAAATGATCCTTAGTGGACAACTGAAAAACACATCAAAATTTTCCAAGCTACCCTCAAGGACATGCAAATTGAACATGAAGATGTTGTATGCAAGATCTTACCTTATTCATTAGGGGATGAAGCATTCTATTGGTACATACATTTATCTACAGGTCCATCACCTCTTGGAACCTCATGAAGGACACATTTTTTATATAAATTTAAAATCCTAGTTAGCCCTACAAACTTATATCAACAATTCATGTCAGTCAGAAGGGAAGTTAATGAGCCAATTAGCTCATTCAATAACATATTTCATCAAGCATAAACAAGGTTGTAGCCTCCTTATGTGGTTAATGATGCTTTAACAATAAGTGTGTATTATGCTACCTTAGACAATCTCACATCAGCCTTAGTTAAGTAGATACACCAACCCCCTACACATTTGGTAGATGCTTATGCAAAGGTAGTTAAGGAAAGCACAAATTTTGGGTAGCATTTTTCTAGTCCATTACCGTCATTGGGACCTACTACTAATCCAGGACAAATCCATGGACTCAAGCATGCCTTGGCCCATCAAACACCACTGATGAATCAGGTACCTCAGCTTCCCATCATGCCACATCTAGGGCCTTCATTGAACTAGGCTCCATCCATACCAAGTTACCTTCAAACTTTGAATCAGTAGACTTATTCATAGTAGCCTCATGTACCATTACACCTATAGAACTCCAAATCTTTAGTTGTTCAACAAAATCTACCTACGACACATCCTGTTTTCCTCCAAAATTTAGTACCAACATAGAGAAATTTAGATAAAGAATGAATTGATGAATTGGTTGGGTAGGTGAAGAATCTTTCCACTAAAGGAACTCATTTTAGAAACCATAATAATCAGCTACAAGCATCTCAAAGGAGCATTCAAGCCAACTACCACAAAGATAGTCATGATTTAGGACCATCTTCAGGGTAGAATTATGAATGAGGACAACATTCTAGACAAAAATTTAAAAGAATATAGTCCTAGAGGTAGAATAGAACATGTAATACCAGACCCAACAATGGTGAGGTTCCTACACCTCTTGATCCACTTGGAAATATAGATAAGTCAAGAAGCAGAGTATACATGGCTAAGGAAACACTATCTGGATGGTGTAGGATCCATCAAACCAATAAGCATTTTGAACTCAAGTGTTCGGAGTTCTAGACGTCTCTTGAAATCTTTCAAGTGGAGGTGCAAAATGATGTTGATAGTTCAAGCTACAGGGAAATAGTTCCCTCGGAGCCATATGATTCATTCTTAGTTGTTAACTAAGCACCCTTCCCTCAAGGTGACAAGAATGAACCTGAGAAAGATGCTTTCGAAAAGGTGGTGAATCAAATGAGGTATATAACAAAGAAACTCTATCCTAAATGTTTGAATCAATAGATAATGGACCTAAAGATGGGGAAGAAGTTCATATGTTCCACTGACGCTCAACCCCTTATAATTTGAGAAATAGACAAGTTGGTGGTCCCTTTATGACCTCCATACCACCCAATAACTTCAGCACGCCACTTCAACCAATTGCTAGCGACAACCCACCTTATCCTAGGGTCATTTTTTAATACTTCAATATGAATAGATAGCCTAATTCTACCAAAGAACAACTTTCTAATCCCGCCCAAGGTAGTTCATCTAAAGCAAATGTTGAACATATTGGAGAATATGTAGCAGAAGAATTGAAGGTAAAAGTGAGCATGTTAGCTTTTGAGCTGCTATGAGTACCCACCATTGGGAATGCCTTCTTTCAATCATTGAATGGGACTGTCCCATCAAAACCAACCCAAGAGGTAGCTACAAAGAGGGTTTCATTTGACACTTCTAACAATGATCCAGTAGTCCAAAAAATCTAGGGAAAGAAGCTTTGACTGACCCCCCAGTAAAAATAAGCAATTGGATAAGTAACCAATCAAGGAACAAAATGTGATTCAAATGAAGGATAAGAGTAATGAAAAGGATAAGGCTCAGGTAGCTCAAGTTGATGCTTCTATAGGTTTTTTCCAGGGGAGACTGGAAACCCCTCTATTCCTATTGACCCTTCATATGTTTGGAAAAAATCTACATAACTTCCTACTAGATTCAGGAGCCTCTACTAATGTCATGCCATTTGTAGTCTACCAAGCACTAGGAATAACCCCAATCCCATCCAAGCATAAGGTGACTTGGCTTGATAAGATCGATATCAATGTGGTAGGGGAGCTAAAAAAAATCCCTATGCAGATTGTAGTAGACCCCAAGGTGCAACAAGTCATTGATATTCAAGTTGCAGATATTCTTGACACTTATGGTATCATATTGGGAAATGACTTCACTCAGGCCCTTAATGGTGACACTTCAACTAATTACTCAAGCATGTGGCTACCTTGGAAGTGGCTACCTAATCAGATTCAAATTGAATGTGATCCTAGGATGAGATTCATGATTACAGAATATAACAAAATAAATGAAGTATTGTTTGCAGAAACAAAGTTAGGAAATTACCTTCCAGTCACATACAAAGGTGAAGAAGATGAGGAAAATTCCTTGTGCTATCCCATTCCTCTCCCAACTTGGATACCTTTCTTGATAGCATAGAAGCATTGATTGAATCTAATAATGAAGATTTTCAAGAAGATGGCGATCTGGGGTTGTTTGATGGTTTTCAAGAATTCATGTGGAAATGTGTGCAAAATCAGCTCAATCTAGGTGCCAAAATGGATTTCAAGGAACTCTTTCTACCAAACTAGTGCAAAACACATGATGCATCCCATTTTGATTTCAAGTGCTATTTATGCCAAACAATAGTAGATCATATCAAGAGGTTGATCACTCCAACAAAGTATTTTGTGGAAAAGAAATTAGATCAAAATCAATTTGAATCCAATCAGTCTGAAGGTGAAATATAAGATGTGCTACCCATACATGAAGCATGTTCAATCAGTTCCAGAGGGAAACAACATTCTAAGTTCTAGATGTTGTGTTTTGATGGGTCCAAATCCATGCAAGGATCAGGAGCAAGCTTTAAGCTAATCAGTCCCTTGACCAAGACCTTTGAACCATACATAGATTACAATTTTATTGTACTAATAATGTAGAAGATTATGAGGCATTAGTCCATGGGTTGCTTATGGCCTTAAGAAAGAGAGTTAAAATGTTGCACATATTCAGGGATTCTGAGCTTATAGTTAAGTGGGGTAGAACATTGTACTCATGCCATGATTGAAGGTCAGCTAATTATAGGCATAGAGTATGGGATCTCATAGAGGGGTTTGATGCATTTAATATCTAGCTAATTCCTCGAGGTAAAAACCAAGCCACTTATGCACTAGCCTAAGCAACTAGCACCCTACAACCTTTATCATTAACCAGCTTAAAGAAATTCACAATAGAACTTACTCCCACCCATTCAATGCCCAACAATATGCCAACTTCCAATTTTTTGAAGATAACAAGCATATCCTTGACTTCATCACCAATTCTGATGTTTTTTCCTCCTAGATCATAGAGGAGGTAGAACCCAAAGAAGTAGAGCTTGATATAGAAGGGTTGTCAATTTGAAAACCAACACAATAACCAGGGGTATGGTTTAGTTAGAAAGGATATTTTACCTTGAACACATGAGGTATCAAGACCAGCAAACTAAAAATGACTCCATAGACAATGAATGTGATGCGCATAATCTGGGTATTACAGAGGATGTAAGGAATATTTTTTATTGGTAAGGTCTGCACCCCGAAAGAAAAGAAGGGAACCATTGATGCATTGCATATATTCCATTATGTGATAGCTTGGGGATATGAGGATCTCAAGATGTATGATACCTCAAACATCACTCACACCATTCCCCTCAATCCAAGTGCAAAACTATTTAGAAAATGACAACAACCAATCAATGCATTGCCGAAATCTATTATTTTTAAAGTGAAGAAGTTGTTGTCTGCATGCATCATTTTCCCTATCCAAAATTCCACATGGGTGGCCAATTTGGTTCTAGATAGAAAAAAAATGGGGATATCAGGTTGTGCATTAATTTTAGGAATTTGAACCAAGCTTCTAAGAAGGATAATTATTTGGTGCCCTCATTTGATGAAGTGCTACAAATTGTCAATGGTTTGCAAATGATGTCTTTTCTTCATGGCTACTCGGGCTACAATCAAGTGATGGTACAGTACGAGGACCAACACAAGACAACCTTCACTACAAAGTGGGGTACATTTGAATATAGAAGGATGCCATTTGGTTTGATCAATGCATGGGAAACATTTCAATGTGCCATGGATATCACTTTCAAAGATTTGATAGGAAAATGCATCATCACCTACATGGATGACTTCACTGTGTTCTCAAAGAAGAGAGGGAATCATGTCTCTAACTTATACAAGGTGTTCTAGAAATGTAGGGAGTTTAGCATCTCATTGAACCCAAAGAAGTGTATTTTTGGGATAACTGAGGGAAAACTCCTAGGGCATGTGATCTTATAAAAGAGTATATCAATTGATCTAAAATGCATTCAAGCTATCCTAAAGATTCAACCTCTAAGAAGTAAGAAATAAATGAAATCCTTTCTTGGGAAAATTAACTTTGTTAGGAAGTTTATCACATGGTTTTCAGATATCGTGAAACCATTGAATGTTATGCTTAAGTAGGACGCTAAGGTAGAATTGATGCAAGAGGCCAAGCAAGCTTTTGCAGAAATAAAGAGATCCATTGTAGATGCTCCTGTCCTACCTAGCCCTGACTACTCTAAGAAATTCTATATATATTCATTTTCCTCAAACCACTCATGTGTGAGCATGCTAACAAAAAAATATGACAAACAGAGTGATCATCTCATTTCCTTCATGAGCGCTCCACTAAAACATGTCAAATTGCACTACCCTAATGTTGAGAAATAGGCATATGCCCTAGTCCATGGAGTCAAGAAGTTCAGAAACTACATCCTAAGAAACAAGGTGTTTGTCATTGTCCCAGACTTGGCTGTTAAAAACTCGTTGATGAGAAATGAGCCATGAGAAAGGTGAGCCAAATGGGTTACATAGCTACAAGAGTATGATATGGAGATTCAACCAATGAAGCTAGTTTGAGGGTAGGATCTTAGACATACAATGGCAAAGATAGAATCAAAGCTCGATGTCCAACAATACCACTTGTAGGATGTTTCTCCAGATGAATGGTATGACGACATTGTGTATTATCTATTGAGTAACAAATTCCCACCACGATTACAAGGAGTCCAAAAATGAGCCCTGTAGCTGAAAAGAAATTGTTATATGTTCAAGGGTACTATGCTACACAAGAAGAATCACGAAGGAATCTACCTTAGATTCCTAGGAAAAATTGAAGCAACTAAAGTGTTGAAGGAATTTCATGATAAATTCAAAACAAGACATGGATCAGGTCTTTCAATAGCTCACCAGATTCTGTAGGCTGGATACTGTTGTGCCTGTATCACACATGCTTCGTTTAGAACAAGGACCCCCTCTCTTTTCCTTGCTTATGCTAGGTCATTCTTTTCCTTCACCTCATTTTGTGTGCCCCTAATTTTGAGCTTAAAGTGTTCAAGGACACTAAATTTATCATTCTACAGTTGACCAAATTCACCACTCAAAAATTCTTTGTCTTTAGCTTTTGTGGAGGTTCCCTTGTGGGTTTTCCTTAGCCTTTCTCCCTTGCATCCTCCAAGTCCTATAGGTCCATAGTTGTGGATATCCCTCTACATGATTTCATCGTATCTTTGCTATGCAACCAATGGCCTACCTAAGACATCCACCGTATGGTGGGTTCCACAACATTCTCTATCATTGTCTCTTGGCCATTAGTTGGTGGTGAAGCCTCAGGGTTGCCCCACACTGTGGATTCCATGTTTCCCTCCACTAGTTCATCATTTCACATGATCCAACAACTCCACCATCCATCATACCCTGCATTTAACTCAAGTCATTAATGATATTTTTCTTCTAAATAGTCACTTTGACCTGTCATTTTCACACTTGCCAGTTTGAATTTCGAAGAGAGAAACAATAATCATAGCTCCCATGCCTACATGAGCTTCCAGTTCTCTTTTACAACTAGGGTATTTGTATTAATAATTGAATCTTAGAGAAAACCCCCCTTAAAACACCTAGCGCCTATGCATTTACTAGTTTTGTAGACAAATGCACCTCCAACTCTTAAAAAACTCATTTAAAATCTTTAAATCATGCCCAAAGGTCTTGTGGAACTCTACTTCTTTAGTAAGGTTATTCATAGCACATAGACCCCTTTGTAGCCTGCAACATCCTCATCACCATCCTAGTTGAAGCACAAACTATCAAACTTTAAACAGGAAAACTCAAGCCTTCGCACCTTTGTAGGTCCGATCATGTTGGTTGCTGCTTGCGAGCGTCCATGTCCTTGATGTCGTTGGTAAACACCCAACCTCTGCCTAACTCCCACATCTCAGGCCTTCTTGAAGCCCTCTCTATCAAATGAAAAAGTGAGTAAGTCATCCCATATGGGCTGCCATCTATAGTTCATTCTTCCATAGATGTCGTTCCCTAATGGCTAAACCATTGCCTCTGCCCACATTGTGGACTCCATAGCCTACTTTGTCATTCTAAGTTCATAAATGAAAATGCTAAGTTGAAACCCTTATGTGGGTCAGTTTCTATAGGAGTCCATCTACAGACCACCCCACCTCCTTTGCCACTAATTAATTGTCTGGGTTGCTCTGTCTACCCACACTATGGACTCTGCCTAGGCCATCTCTACAAGGTCTCTAATTAAAATAAAATTTAATGAGCATTATGCGGGTTTGTCACTACGAACTACTACATGCAAACCACTGTCTCTCTAGCATTGTTCCTTATCGACATCACATGATGGCCACCCATTGGTTCATCCCTGTGCCTCCTAAGATTGATTAAACTGTGTAATGACAAGCCTAGATTTTTGAGGACCCTATGCATCTCGCACTACAAATTTCTCCATGTGGGGTGTCATGCCCTATTTGCCATTGTTTAATGATAAAATCCCAAACATCCTTGGAGCATCTTGCCTCTACACACCTCAATCTCACATAAGAACAATGACCAATCAAATGACTCCAAAGACCTAACATCTAATTTCCCCATGCACCAAATTTCCTCTTGAGGAATTTAAAATATAGAACCATATTGCAAAAAATTTACTACGGATGGCTCTTTGTGGGTTTCCGTGACCCTGATGCTATCCTACACCTAGTCACTCCTAAAAGATTCCAGCCCAGGGAGACCCGCATCCCTGGACCCGCATTGTTGTATTTGATCCATATGAACCTAAAACAATGTAGATAAATTTAATGATCTTTTAAAGATGAATTATTGGATCTAACCCTCACTTTGTAGGATTTAAAATAACACTTTCCCAATTTCTATATGAAAGCACTTATTGCATCTTTGTATGTAGAATTTATGCAACCTACTACGGGTCCATCAAGGAGGTCTACCAAGAAAGAAAAAGGAAAGAATCCTACAAAGAAACCAGAAGGGAAAGAGGAGAAAGACTAGATGAAGTTCCAATTTCATGAGGTGGAGTGCACCTCCAAGATTACTTCCACATGGGAATCAGTATCAAATACAAACCTTGGGCATGTAGACATTGATGAATTCGGGCAAAGAGTGATGATGAACCCTACAACTAAGAACACTTGAAAGATAAGATCTAGTGGTCTCGCCAAAGCAGCCAGCTTCCATCCCACACTTGTTTCTCCAAAGGTGGTCATGATGTGTCGAGAGGCATACCAAAACAACAAGAAGATCATTAACCATGAAGGAAGGGTATTAGCAGACCTATCTGCCAAATCTATTGGCAAGACTTTTCACATCCCTACATTTGATGTAATGGAGGAAACGGATAAGGGATATGCTAACAACATGTGGAAAGCATATGCATTGGGATGCAAATGATTAATAAACCAACATTCATTGAAAGAAAAGAGAGGAAACACTACTAAAGTTTCTAATTAGCTATTCAAAAGTGACTTCCATGAAGAATACCATGACATGGTAACTTTATTGAGTAGAGTAATGGGCCTCCCTACTATTGCTTTCTTCGAGGAATGGATGTTCTACTTCATCGAGGAGATCGTCTAAGGTAAAAAAAGTTCCATTGGGAAAAGATAATCAGTGACAATATCCATAACCAGCTCATGGCTATAAAAAATACTTCCAAGTTTTATATGACCTCATGCCTGGTGTACCTTCTAGCAGAAAATTTCACATACAAAGGGCTCTTCATTGCAAACAACCTAGAAGCTAGAAGAGGGGACCTCAAGGTGTACGATCGCTACTCTAATAGTACAAGAACTTCAAAAGGGAATATATGAGGGTCAATGATGCCTTCATTGGGTACATCATCAAGCTACTTGGAGGAGATTTTGAAAGAAGACTATCTCATAGTACCAAGGCCTTCATCCTATGGTTTGGATACCTATTTATACAGTTCCCAGAATTCACCTATATCAGAACTATAGTATTCATGGGGATACCATACCGGCTTTCGCACTACCCCAATGACTGCATGATCCTAGTAGAAGTTACTCAGAAACTGCAAGATGACCACACATTGTTGAGTGAGAAACATAGGGTTGGGATTCCATATCCCCTAAATTTTGGGCAAAGAATGTATTCCTATCATGTTGTTCAATGTGTGGAATACTCAAAGAAAGAGTTGGTGGAGTACAACTTAGATGTCCACACCCATCGAGGAAGAATGGACCCTTTTGGGAAACTGAAGAAGTGGGTTGGAAGACAGTACACTCACTAACCTTAGGTTGAGGAATTCTAGGAAAGTTGTGCAGATGATAAGGGAGTATGAATGAGGCACTACATGAGGATGATGACATAGTTCATAAGTTTAGTGAATTTGTTCCCCATGCCTGACCAAATAATGATAGGTTTAATCTTGTGGCCAACTTTCCCCTACTTGTCATAGACCAGAGTGAAGAAGAGGTTGCTGACCTCAATATCCTAACATGACCAATTGAAAACAAAACAAGGCAATGGATAGATAGACAAATCACCAAAATCAAGATACAGCGTGTAGAACTAACATATGGCAATCTTGAGCATGAGCTCAAAAGTGAGACAAATAGTGGGGCAACTACTACTCCATCAGAAGAGGCACCTAATTCCCCACTGACAACAAGGTCCAAGAAGAGGAAAGGTGCCCCTAAACAAAAAAAAAATCATAAGGTGTACACATTGAAGACTACAGAGGGAGAATCCTCAAAGAAAGAGAAGAAAATAGGGGGATTCATAAGTGAGATGACCCCCAACATGAAGGATAAGAAGAGGTTGAGCAGTCCCATTCCCAACATACCACCTCCACTCTCATTGCTACTACCACCATTTCCATCCCTCCACTTTCTACCTCTCAAGCACTACATGTCTCATCTCCACCCACCGTGGATATTTTGGTCCACCTCTCCTCCACTTCACTAGCAATCCTAGTAATAACATTGGATTCCTCCTCAATCACTAAATATCCACTATCTTCTTCCTTGCTCCATCCTCTAGTGCCCACTCTTTGTACCCCAATGCCTACAGTGGCCACCACCACTATTTCATCTCTTACTCTATCACAAGCTTTCGTGGCTTACATGCAAAATATACCTACTAAATTTCTTGGGGTAATCATGAACCCCACAGTCCAAGCTTTGATAGCCCAAATTTCCACCAGTCTACCCCTTCCTCCACCATCTAAAGAGCCACCAAAGATGGAGGCCATAATGCAGATGTCTGAGCAGATGGAGAAATGTCAAAGTGACACTACAAAAGGTATAGTTGAGGAACTCAAGGACCTTTTTTGGGATGATTATTTTGAGCACCCAAAGGGAAAACTGAGCATAAACTTGGATAAAGAGGCATCTAATGAATAAAATTTTCATTCCTTAGAGGAAGAAAATGAGCCTCTTAATGAAAGGTTTATAGTAGAAACCTCAGATCAAGAGATGGATGAGGAGCTAACCCAATAGCTCAAGGATGAAGGAGAGAAGGCTGATTCTAATGAGTTCCTCTCTGAAGAGAAAATTGACACTAAGGTAAATGTGGAGATACTTGAAGATCCTCCAATAATTTTCCAAGACAAGGGCCCCGTTCAAGGGGAAGAAGTACCTCCCAAAAAATAAGGAATAAAAAGAAGAAGAAGAAGAGAGAGAGGAAGATGCACCAAGGAAGAACCCCGAGCTTGAGCATCATGCTAAGCTCAAGCAAGAAGAAGGGAGGGAACCCTAGAAAGAGGATATCGCTAAGGAAAACATGGTTTCTCCTGAGTTAAACAAAGGAAATACTAGACAAATTTAAGACTTAGATGAAGAAGAGAGAATGGATCAAGAAGCTCTAGGCCATGAAGAGGAATAGCCTCAACATGAACAAAGAGAGGAAGGAAATCATGAATCACTGAAAGGGGAATCCAAGGTGCTTGATTGGCTGGAGTAGAAACTACAAAAGAATACCCCTATAGTTGTTGATCTAAAGGCTAGGCTTAAATCCATAATATACAGGGCACAAATAAAGACAAGAAAAGAGAAGAAGCCTAGAGTCCACTCTCACATCACCGTAGATGCCTCTAGATCTAGAAAAATACAAATTGCTACCCCTATGATAGATAAGGATGTGAGAGATAGTTAAAATATTTCAACCATCAACCTAGGGCCAACAACCAGAGAACATAAGATTGATGAATTCCAAAGGTTGATGGCAACAATCATGCAACAAATGAATAAGGATTAGTCCTCCAAAGAGGAACTAAAGGCATAACTGACAGATCTCACTGCCTATATTTAACAATGGACATCCTTGGACTAGGAGGCCCTGACCACATCATCTGCACTCCCTCTTCTCTCCCAAGAAGAGCTCAAAAGGATGGAGAAGATAAAGAATTGGACCAAGGCCATGACGGATTAGTTCAATGAGGTTTTGTATAATGGTGATACAGGAATACATCATGCTACCTAGATGTTCAACAAGTTTCAAGATTTACAAAAGAAGTTGGAGGCCATTGACAAATAATTCCATAGGTTCACCGAGTTGTATAGTATCACATATCCTAAGCTTGAACATATTCTCAAGCTTCCCAAGAAAACATGGGAAAAGTATTTAGGTCTTGTCAAAGATGATCACTAGTTGGTGGAGACCTGGAAAATGGGCCTAGACCATAGAAAAGATGTTCTAGAAAGGGTCTTGCATGAATTTGAGGTCGAACTTGAATGGGTCATGGAGCACCAGACTGACAGTGAGGATTACCTCAAAATACTAATAGAATTTGACATGCCCACCCTAGAGCTATACCTAGAGAAAGTCAAGCCATTCTTCCATAATAAGATGGAGCAAGAGGCTATAGATACACTGCCACCAAATTTCATAGACTTTGCAGCAAGGGAATTTACCCAATCAGTGCAAGTTATTAAGGCAACACCCAAATACACCAAACACTGGGAGCATATCATTGGTAGATTCAAAAATTTAACCTTTTGAATCCTCCAATCTGACATCATGGAATGGGACAAGCTCCAAGCTTTGATAGGAAAATTTGTGGAATACACCACCATTCAGAAAAATGTCGGGAAGCCAATAATTGATGATGAATAACTAATGGTGTAGTTGAAAAGGAAGGAATTCACTAGCAGACAAAACTGCTACAATGTCAAGGTCACTAGATGACAAAATAGGGAAAAGACAAAATGTATTTTATATTTTTATATTTTTGGGGTAGGTCAAACCCTAATGTAAAATGAATCTTGGCCACACAATGAAAGTAAATCTTGGCCATTCATTTCACTTTTTTAAAACTATAAAGAGGGGTCTCCTCTCATTTTCAAAGAGAGAGTTGAGTTGTTGTGTAAAGACATGGTACATAAATTTAATGAGAATTGCATTGTTTTGATGGATTCTTGTGTTTCTCCACATGTGTGTATGATTCTTCTCCTCAATATTAGATATTAACATTGTCACTTTACTTTCAACCTATTTTAGTTGTTAGTTTTATGTTGTTCAATGATAGTGAAAAATGTTATGGTATTGATGCTTTCCATGTTCATACTTTATGTTGTTTGTCGATGATGAAAAATAGTGTAAAGTTAGTCTGAACATTGTTTCATTGTTGCACTTAAAATTCATCTATTTTTCATGCTTCATGGTGAATGGATAGCTGAAAAGTTGTAGGCCTTAGAAGATTGCACTAGTTTCATGAGACTATTGGCTGTTTTGGTTAAGTGGAACTTGGTTTATGAAGGTTTTCCATTGTAGCATCATCCATTGTTACTATTCAACATTAGTTTCAGGTCTAGGAACCCTTCTATCTCTTTTCCTTTTTGAATTTTCTTTGAAATTAAAGTTAAGGAAAAGTTCCAACATCATTGTAAAGCCAAATATGATGATAAACATGGAGTTTTAGATTACTATTTTGAACTTGCAGCAATTGCACTTAATTTACACAATTCCCCAAAACTCCATTTGAATATCCAATTCCCTCTTAGCTTAGCGAACCATAAATGCCCTTTGTGATTACCAACAACTCACATCAATCAACTGATCTATTTTTGCAATTCATGATCTAACACCCATGATACCTTGGGATATCTTCTGCAACTTGTTTGTAGTAATTATCTTTCAAGAGAGATAGTGAACTTGTGTGTTGCCTATGTTGAAAAAGTGCAAAAACACCCATCAACATAATTGGTGCTAGAAGGAGGACCACACTTTATCTAAGTTGGATCTAATTGGTTCCTTCTCCCCTTAGAGATTTCATAGAGTACTTCAATATGCACTAGATAAAGGGCAGTTCTAAGAGCTCAAGACCCCTACCAAGGCTAAGAGAGCCAAGAAAGGGGAAGCTTCTACCTCGGCTCCACCCACTCAGCCTACCTCTCCTCCATCTCCTTCATCTCCTTCCATCCATCCACCCCACTCTTTCCTTTCACTTCCTATGGCACCTACCTCTCCCTAGCCATTCCAAACTACCTTACACCCCTTCACCTCCCATAGCCAAGGTGTTTCCCCAACACCTGCACTTTACTTCCAAGGTGTTGTCCTGGTTGTTGCTCCTTTTCAACCATAAGTAATTGCAACACAACAAAAATAGTCTCTTCCTCCCATCATGGCTTGGATCGGAAATAATCCATCTCCACTATTCTTCAACAATTACCGTGACATGTTGAAGAATTTGGAAGGCTTCTGTAGCAAGTTCCATCCAAGAGATCCACAAAGGACAATGGAAGAGCACATCAAGATCTTTAAAACAACTTTAAAAGATGTGCAGATTGAAAATGAGGATGTGGCTTGTAGACTCTTCCCTTACTCCTTGGGGGATGAGGCTTTCTACTTGTACATATAGCTACCAACAGAATCTATCACCATTTGGGATCAGATGAAGGACAAATTTCTTTAGAAATTCAAGCTTTCGATCAATCCCTCTGAGTTGTACTAGAAGTTTATGTCTATTAGGAGGGAGGTAATGAACCTATTAGCTCTTTCAATGACTGATTGCATCGAGCTTACATGAAGTTGCAACCACCCTATGTGGTTGATGATGCCTCAACTAGACTGGTCTACTATGCAACCTTGGACAATCTAACATCTGCATTGGTGAAAAGGATGCGCCCAATACCTACTAGGTTGGTAGACGCATATACAGAAGTAGTCACCGCAAGCACCAATTTGAGGTAGCACATTGTTGGCCTGCTACCCTCATTGGGATTGGCTACTCATCAAACTCAAATCTAAGGACTCATTCATGCTTTAGAAAATTAGAGACCACTGATGAATCAAGTTCCCTAACTACCAATAGTGCCACATCTAGGGTAGCCACTTAATCAAGCACCTCTGATGCCTCATTACCTACAACCATAGCAACAACAGACATATTCTTAGTAGCCTCTAGTACTTGCATACCTATTGAGATATGAGTTTCTTCCATCCTCACAAAATCAACCCACTGTGTAAGCGGTCTTCCTTAAGAATCCAGCACTACAGCCAAACAACAAAGAGAAGGATCAGATTGATGAGTTAACTAATCTAGAAAAGAAGCTATCAACTGAAATGACACACTTGAAGAATAAAAATAACCAACTAAAGGCTTACTAGCTGAGTATCCAAGCTAATCTCAATCGAGATAATTGTGAAAATCATTATTCGAGCACGCCCTCCAGATAGAGTTATGAAAGAGGAAAAAATTTAAAATAGAGCTATGAGAGAAGGCCTTCACAAAGGAAAAATAAAACATGGAATACAAGGCCACACAATGGAGGCATCCCTAACCCTCTTCATCAACTAGTCGGTGCTGAAAAAATTGCAAGTGGAGTTTATTTGGTAGAGGCGGCCTTATCTAGATGGTGTTAGATTCATAAAACAAACAGGCATTCTAAATTGGATTGTCCTGAATTCCAAATTGCAGTAGAAATTTTCCAAATAGAAGTTCAGAATATGGTCGACAGAGTTGGCTATAGAGACTTAGTCCTGTCTAAACCATATGACTCCCCCATGCTCATAGTTAATCAAGATCCATTTATAAAAGGTGAAAGCAATGTACCCAAGAACGAGGTCAATGCCATGAGGAGGGAAGAAATAAAAGAGGTAAGTAATGAAAACCTATTATCCTAACTTTTCAATTTAGTAGATAATAGTCCAATAGATGAGGAAGAGCCCCATGAGGATGAATTCTGAATGTTCCATCAAAGGGAAACTCATAATTTGAGAAATAGATAAGTAGGTTTTCCTTTCACAACCTCTACTCCGCCCAACAATTTCAATACACCACCTAACCCTAATGCCAATAATAATCCGGGCTACCCTCATGTACCTACCCAGTACTTCAATAGGAATAGGCAGCCGAACCAAACCCAAAGTCAGCCCGCCAGCTTTTCTCAAGATAAATCCTCTGAGATAGAGGTTGAACAAATGGGGGAATATGTGGCAAAGGAATTCAAGAAAGTCAAATTGAGCCTATCATCCTTTGAATTGCTTAGAGTTCCGGTAGTTATAAATGTCTTCTTTAGAATGCTTAACGAGACCTCTTCATCCAAGTTAGCTCAAGAATCGCTTGCCAAGGTGGTTTCCTTTGACACCTCACAAAATAAGCCCGTAATTAGGGAAATCCTAGGAAAGAGAATGGATTAGCCTCTTAATCAGTAAGTAAAAAAACAACCTACTAAAGAGTAGAATCAAGTACAAATTTGAGATAAAACTAATGATAAAGACAAAGCTCAAGTATTCCAGGTAGATGTATCCATAAGATTATTCCAAGGGAAGTTGGAGACTCCTCCCTTCTTGACCACCATCAGAATCTTCATAAAGAACTTGCATAATTTCTTGCTTGATTCAAGAGCCTCATCCAATGTCATGTCATTGGTAGTATGCAACACTCTAGGAATAACTCCAACTCCATCTTGATGAAAGGTGACTCAACTAGACAAGACAAAGATCAACATAGTTGGGGAAATCAAAAGAATACCCATGAAAATTGATGCTGATCTAAGGGTTCAACAAATGATTGAAATTCAAGTTGTCAATATTCTAGAAACATGTGGCATAATACTAGGAAGAGATTTCACTCAGGCATTGAATGGATATGCTACAATAGATTACTCTCATCTCTAGCTACCTTGGAAGGGGCTACCTAACTAGATCTATATTGATCGAGAGCCTTGGATGAAATTTATGATCATAGAATATAACAACACAAATGAGGTGTTGTTCATAGAAACAGAACTAGGAAAATATTGTCCCATGGTTTACTAGGATGAAGAGGGATTCCAGGAGGAAGAATTGATCAAAGAGGTCTTTCTTTTGCAATGCAGTCACCCCACCAACTTGACTTGCACTCCTAATAGCATTGAGGTGTTGATTGAATCTGAAGATGAAAACCCTATGAGGATGGTAATCTTAGACTGCTAGAAGGATTTTAGGAATTTATGTAAAAATGCATACAGGATCAGCTTATTCTAGAAGCTAGAATGGAATTTTAGGAGCTATCATTACCTAGTTGGTGTAGGGTACACAATGTTGTGCATTTTGAATTTAAATGTTGTCTATGTCAAACAATAGTAGAACATATAATATATCAGATCCATCCTAGAGAGAAGATGCAAGTAGAGCAGCCAAATCAAGGCCATGTTGAATCTACACAACCACCCCAGGCTGTCGAAACAAATATACAACCAAGAGAAGAAGTGTGCACCACCAGCTCCAAGGTCAAAGATTCCTCTAAGTTTTGGATGTTGTGCTTTGATGGGTCCAAGTTTGAGCAAGAAGCAAGAGTTGGCCTTGAGCTCATCAATCCCATGGGTAAGATGTACTTTTTTACTCATAGGCTTTAGTTTTATTGCATGAATAATGTAGTGGAGTATGAAGTACTAGTTAATGGACTCTTGATGGAACTAAGATTTAAGGTTAAAATGTTGCAAGTTTTTGGTGATTTGGAGTTGGTAGTAAAACAAGTTAGGAAGTTGTACTCCTGCTATGATAGAAGGTTAGCAAATTATAGGCACAGGGTATGGGATCTTATAGAGAGCTTAGATGCATTCAACATTTAGTTGATCCCTAGAGGTAAGAATCATACTATTGATTCCTTAGCCCAAGTGGCTAGCACCCTTCAACCCCTTTCCCTAGCTGGACTGAAGAAGTTCACTATATAGCTCACTTCCACTTTGTCAGTGCAAGATAACATCACCAACTTCAAAGTGTTCAATGACAACAAGTATATCCTGAACTTCATCACTAGTTTTGATGTGTTTGCAACCCAAATCATTGATGAGGAAAATCCTAAGGAGGTTGAACTTGATATAGAAAGGGTCATTAACATCAAAAAAAATACAATACCACAAGGTATGGTTCGGCTAGAGAGAATATTTGATTTGTACTAGATAAGGGATCAATATTAGAAAACAAAGGATTCAATTAACAATCAGTGTGATACTCATAACCTAGGCACCACGGAGGAAATCAAGAATGTCTTCATAGGTAAAGTGTGCACACCAAAGGAAAGGAAAGGAATCATTGATGTCATGCACACCTATTATGATGTAATTTTCTAGATCTATGAGGATGTAAAAACATATGACACCTCAATCATCACTCACACGATTCCCCTTAGGCCTGATGTGAGACCTTTCTGGCAGCATCAACACCTGATCAATGCATTGTTGGAACTAATTATTTTCAAATAGTTTTATAAACTACTATCAACTAAGATCATCTTCCCTGTCAAACATTCCACATGGGTAGAAAATTTGGTTCTAGTCAAGATGAAATATGGAGAAATCATATTGTGCATGGATTTTCAAAATTTAAAAAGAGCCTCTTAAAAGGATAATTATCTAGTGCCTTCACTAGATGAAGTATTTCAAATAATTAATGAATCTCAAATGATGTCCTTTTTGGATGGATACTCAAGGTACAACCAAGTAAGGTGTAGTAGGAAGACAAGGACAACACAAAATTCACCACAAAGTGGGGAACCTTTGCATACAAAAGAATGTCTTTTGGGTTAATCGACATTGGCACAACCTTTCAACAGGCCATGGATATTTCCTTCAAGGACCTAATTGGAAAATGCATCATCATATATATGGATGTTCTTACTATTTTTCAAAGAAAAGAATCACATCTCCGATTTATGTAAGGTCTTTCAAAAGTGCAAAGAATTTGGCATTTCATTGAACCCGAAGAAGTGTATCTTTGAAGTTATAAAAGGAAAGCTATTGGGACATGTGATCTTAGAAAAAGGAATCTCCATAGACCTAGAATGCATCCAAGCTATACTAAAAATTTAGCTTCCAAGCAAAAAGGAAGAACTGAAATCTTTCTTCGGAAAGATCAACTTTGTCAAGAAGTTCATCACGAGATTTGTTGAAATAGTCAAGCTGTTGAATGCTATGCTTAAGCAAGATGCCAAAGTGGAATGGACACCAGAAGCCAAGAAATATTTTGAAGAAATTAAGAAAGTGATTGTTTATGTACCAATGTTGGTCAGTCTAGATTATCTAAAGTTGTTTTACATTTATTCATTTGCTTTAGACCACTCTTGTGCCAATATGTCGATGCAAAAATATGATGAAGGAAACAAACAACCCATTTCCTTTATGAGAACTCCATTGAAGGATGTGGAGTTGAGGTATCACAATGTCAAAGAGTAGGCATATGCCTTGGTTATAGGAGTTAAGAAATTCTAACACTATATCTTGAGGAACAAGGTATTCACAATTGTGTCAGACCCAGTAGTTAAGACATTGCTAATGCAAAATGAGCTAGGAGAAAGAAGAGAAAAATGGGTCACTCGATTACAAGAATATGACATGGAGATCCAACCCATGAAATTATTCTAAGGATAGGCCCTCACTTGAACAATATCCGAAATAATATCTGAAACAGGACCCAAACTCACCATACAATAGTATTATGTGGAGGACGTCTCTCCCAGTGAGTGGTACGATGACATTGTCTATGATTTGTTGAACAATAAGTGCTCTTCATGGATGAAAAGAGTAAAAAAGCATGCTATAAGAATAAATATCAGCAGATACATGTTGCAAGGATGTATACTATACAAAAGGAACCATGAAGGAATCTATCTTAGAAGCCTCAAAAAATGAGTAGCGGAAGTGTTGAAACAATTCCATGAAAGATTTGGCACCAGTCACATATCTGGCCTCTCAACCATTCATTAGGTTTTATGAGATGGGTAATACTGGCTAACACTGTTTAAGGATGCACATAATCATGTCAGAACCTATTACATCTACCAAATAGTTGCCACCAGGGATAGGAAATGTGTTGTCCCATTACAACCAGTCCTGTAGGTAAGGTCGTTCGCTCAATGGGGACTCAACTTCATTTGTCTGATAAGTCCACCATCCTTTGTAGGCCATAGGTACATTCTAACCACCTCTAATTATTGTACTATATGGAAAAAATCAATAACATGTAGGCAATGCACAATTGAAGTTGTTATTGATTTTCTAGAAAGTTTTATTTTAAATCACTTCAGTTGCCCATTTACCCTTGTGTGTGATAATGGACCTACCTTTTAATCCCTTAAATTTTCTATTTGGGCCTTCGATTACAGGATCACCCTCAAATTATCATCCAACTACTACCCTTAGGGAAATGGCCTAGTTGAGTCAACAAGTAAAAATTTGATTGCTACAATCAAGAAACTGCTAGACAAAAACCCAAAAGACTGGCACACCCAACTGTGTTTCACCCTTTGGGAAGATCATAGGCCCTATAAGGCCACACTAGGTAATTCCCCATTTCACCTCATTTATGGCTTATAGCCTATCTCCCCCATTCACCTCAAGATTCCCACGCTCCAATTGAGCAACATATTTTATGAGGAAGGGGACCACCAAGAAGCCTGTCTGGCTAAGTTGTTGCATTTAGAAGAAGTTTGTGATTGAGCAATAGAAAATTTTGGAAAACACCAAGACGTAGTCAAAATATGGTTCAATCACCGAGCCAAAATAAAGTCCTTTAGGATTTTTGACTTAGTCCTTTGTTGGGACAAGGCCCATGAAAAGAAAGAGGGACATGACAAATTTAACAAGCTCTAGCTTGGCCCCTTTCAAATTTCAAAAATTTTAGGAGATAATGTCTTTCATCTCAAGAAACTGACTGGAGAGGATGTCCCATTGCCTGTCAATGGACAATACCCCAAGCATTATTTCCTTTCCTGAGCTTTTTAGGATCATCGTCTATATATAGGTGTACATAGGTTAGTTTAGGTTCTTTTGCTCTGCTACTTCACTCTCACCCCGCTTTTGCTCACTTTCTTGGATTTGTCTTTGTTGAGGGTGTCTCTTTGTCTTGATGTGGTGCTCATGCTTGGCTCATATGAGGGCCTACATTGTTTTCCACTCCTATTTGTTCTTTGGATAAGTATTCATTTGTTACTATTGATTTTTTATCACCCCCATGAAGCGGGTGTCCTTACCTAAACTCTGACTTGACCTAGGATAGATCCCTTATTTGAATCTCCTCACATTTATCTTAGATCACACATAAATAACACAATTTAAATGCTTCTAATGAGTTGTATGATAGTCGTTATGAGGGTTGGGAAAGTGAAAAATCCTAGGTATGCTCCAGTGACCACTATGATTCCAAGCCCACAATAAACTTCGATGCTTACATAGTTGAGAAAAAGAAAAGAGTATCAAACAAAAAATATTAAAAGAAAAGAAAGAAAGTGTTAAAACAAGAAACTATGTGGGTGTGTGGACAACTCTATCAGGGCTATGGACACCCAACTGGAAATAGACCAATGTTCATGGGGTCACAGTGACAACTTCATTGGGGCTATGGACACTTGACTGGTAGTGGAGCAATGTTTAAGTTACTTTTGGGGTTAGACAATGTACGTAGCTTACTTTGGTTGATTAACGGTTATTCGTCTTGGTCTCCAAAGGATAGGAATGAACTCACTATGCACACACTTCTAAGATACCCTGTGAATTGATTCAATTAAGGATTTTGTCTTCCTTTGAGTTCCTAGTTCACTTAGGGAAATAGGATTTTGGTCTACAAAATCAAAAATCCTAGGTTCTAGATGAATCCTTGCCCCTAGAACACTCAAGAGCATTCTCGCAACGGAGTCACCATTTTTTGTGCCTATAGCACACATGACCTATTTAGAATGGGGACCCCCTCTCTTTTCCTCTCTTACACCGGGTCACTTTTTGCATTTACCTCATTTTACATGCCCCTAATTTTGAGTTTAAAGTAGTCAAGGACTCTAAAGTCATCATTATCCAGTTGACCAAATTCACCACTCCAAAATTCTCTAAGTCTAGCTTTTGTGAAGGTTCCCTTGTGGGTTTCCCTTAGCCTTTTGCTCTGGCATCCTCCAAGTCTTGCAGGTCTACAATTGCAAGTCTCCCTCTACACGATGTCATTGTATCTTCGCTGCTCAACCAATGGTCTACCTATGAAATCCACCCACATGGTGGGTCCCGCAACATTCTTTGCTATCATCTCTTGGCTATTAGTCAGCGATGAAGCCTCAAGGTTGCCCCGCACTATAGGTTCTGCATTTCCCACACTCCAACCACTCCACCGACTGCCATACCCTGCATTTAATGTGGGTAATTAATGAGATTTTTATTATAAATAAGTTCTTCAACCTATGATTTTCAAACATACTAGTTTAGATTTCAAAGAGAGACAAATAGTTATGACAACTCCTATGCCCACATGAGCTACTAGTTGATCAAAATCATGACCTTCATTTAATTTCCATGGCTTTTCAAGTATGTCCACCCAAGAATTTTAAAAGTGAGTTCTCTTTTGCTACTAGTGTATTTGCATTAATGATTGAATCTTAGAGAAAACCCCCCTTAAAACACTTGGCAACTTGTGAAATTACTAGTTTCATAGACAAATACACCTCCAACTCTGAAAAAAACTCATTTAAAACCTTCAAATCATGCCCAACAGTCTTGTGGAACCCTGCTTCTTCAACATCATTCTTTGCAGTGCATAGACCCCTCTATGGCCTACAATTTCCTCATCGCCATCCCGATTGAAGCATAAAAGGTCAAACTTTAAACAAAAAAACTCAAGCCTTCACACCCATGTGGGTCTGATCATGTGGGTCATTGCTTGCAAGCGACCATGTCCTTGACACCATTGGTAAACACTCAACCTTTTCCTGCCTCCTGCATCATGGGCATCGCCAAAGCCCTTTCTATTGAATGCAAAAGTGATTGATTCATCCCATGCAGGCCACTGTCTATAGCTTGATGTTCCATAAACATTGCTCCCTAATGACTAAACCATTGCCTCTACCCACATCGTGCACTCTATGACCTAATTCATTGTTCTAAGTTCACAAATGAAAATGCTAAGTCAAAACCCTTTTGCAGGTTGGTTTCTATGTTGGTCTGTCTACGAACCACCCTGCCTCCTTTGCCACTCCTTAAACATCTGGGATGCTCTATCCACCCGAACTATTGAATACACCTAGGCCATCTCTACAAGGTCTGCAATGAAAATACAAGTTAACGAGCATTCTGTAGGTATGTCACTATGGACCGCTGCATGCATACCATTGTCTCTACCGGTGTCATTCCTAACATCCATCACATGATGGTCACCCACTGGTTCTACCCAACACCTCCCAAGATTCATCAAACCATGTAACGACAAGCCCAGATGTATGAGGACCCTGCACACCCCACACTACGGATTTCTTCCTGTGGGACATTGTACCCTATTCGCCATTGTTTAATAGCAGAATGCAAAACATCCTTGGAGCCTCCTACCTCCACACACCTCAAGCCTGCATAAGCATAATGACCAATCAGATGAATCCAAAGACCTAATAGCTAATTTCCCCATGCACCGAATTACCTCTTAAGGACTTTAACTTCTAGAGCCATATTGTAAAACTTTTGTTGCAGACGAGTATCTACGGGTTTCTATGACCCTGATGCCATCCTACTCCTAGTCACTCCTGACAGCTTCCAGCCCAGGGAGACCCACATCCCTGGACCCACATTATTGTATTTCATCCATATGAACCTCAAACAATGTATTTGATAAATTTTATGATCTTTTAAAGATGAATTGTTGGATCTAACCCTCGTTTTGTAGGATTTAAACTAACACTTGCTTGATTTCTATATTAAGGCACTTACTGTGTCTTCATATTCAAAATTTATGGAACTTGTTGCGGGTCCATCAAGGAGGTCTGCCAAGAAAGAAAAAGGGAAGAAGCCTACGAAGGAACCAAGAGGGAAAGAGGAGAAAGACCAAATGAAGTACCAATTTCACGGGGTTGAGTGAACCTCCAATATTACTTCCACATGGGACTCAGTATCAAATACAAACCTTGGGCATGTAGAAATTGATGAATTTAGGATAAGAGTGATGATAAACCCTCCAACTAAGAATTCTCAAAAGATAAGATCCAATGGTCTCGCCAAAGTATTTGGCATCCCTCCCACACTCATTGCTCTGAAGTTGGTCATGATGTGTCGAGAGGCATACCACAACAATAGGAAGATCATTGACCATGAAGGAAGGGTATTAGTAGACCTATCCACCAAATCTATTAGCAAGACTTTTCACTTCCCTACATTTTATGTAATGGAGAAAATAGAGAAGGGATATGCTAACAACATGTGGAAAGTAGATGCATTGGGATGCAAATGATTAATCAAGCAACATTGTTTGAAAGAAAAGAGAGACAACGCTGCTAAAGTGCCTAACAAGGTATTCAAAAGTGACTTCCATGAAGAATATCATGAGTTGGTAACTTTATTGAGTAGAGTAATGGGAATCCCTGCTGCTATTTTCTTCAATGAATGGATGTTCTACTTCATTGAGGAGATCATCAGTGACAATATAGATAACTAGCTCATGGTTGTAAGGAAGACTTCCAAGTTTTATATGACCTCATACCTGGTGTACCTTCTAGTAGATAAGCTCTTGTACGAAGGGATTTTTGTCGCAAACAAACCAAAATCTAGAAGAGGGGACCTCAAGGTGTACGATCACAACCCTCAGTTACAATACATGAATTTCAAAAGGGAATATATTAGGGTCAATAATTCCTTCATTGGGAACATCATTAGGCTACCTAAAGGAGATTTTGAAAGAAGAGTGTCTCATAGTTCCAAGGCCTTCATCCTATGGTTTGGGTACTTGTTTATATAGTTCCCAAAATTCACCTATATTAGAACTAAAGGTTTCATGGGGAGACCATACCAACTTTTGTGCTACCCCAAAAACCACATGATCCTACTGGAAATTACATGGAAACTAAGAGATTCCCACACATTATTGAGTGAGAAACATGGGGCTGGGATTCCATATCCCCTAACTTTTGTGCAAGGAATGTATGCATGTCCTGCTACTCAATGCGTGGAATGCTCAGAGAAAGAGTTGGTGGAGCACAACTTAAACCTCCACACCCACCAAGGAAGAATGGACCATTATGAAAAACTGAATAAGGGGGTCAAAAGACAATATGCTCACCAACCTTGGGTCGAGGAATTATGGGAAAATTGTGTAGATGATAAGGAAGTGCGAATAAGGCACTACATGAGGATGATGACACAGTTTGTAAAATTATTGAATTTGTTCCCCGTTCCTGACCAGATAGTGGAAGAGGATGACAATTTGAGTGATGATAGGTTTAATGATGTGTCCAACTTTCCCCTACCTATCATAGACTGGAGTGTAGAAGAGGTCACTAACCTTGATATCATGACATGACCAATTGAAAATATAACAAGGCAATGGATAGATGGCCAAATCACCCAACTCAAGATACAGGGCATGAAACTAACATATGGTGAGCTTGAGGATGAGCTTCAAAGTGAGATAGATAGTGGATCAGTTGCTACCCCATTAGAAGAGACACCCAAGTTCCCACTGACAAAAAGGTCCAAGAAGATGAAAGAGTCCCCTGAATGAAAACCAAAGCATAAGGTGTACACGGGGAAGACTACA
Organism: Sequoia sempervirens; assembly: GCA_007258455.2. Classification (NCBI taxonomy): domain Eukaryota; kingdom Viridiplantae; phylum Streptophyta; class Pinopsida; order Cupressales; family Cupressaceae; genus Sequoia; species Sequoia sempervirens. The sequence continues at coordinate 83,882 of VDFB02384532.1, forward strand.
GAGGGAGAATCCTCCAAGAAAGTAAAGAGAATAGGGGGATTCATAAGTGAGATGTACACCATAGAGAAGGACCCCCAACATGAAGGAGAAGAAGAGACCGAGCAGCCACATTCACCACATACCACCTCTTCTCCTGCTACTACTACCACCATTTCCACCCCTTCGCTTTATGCCTATAAGGCACTACCTATCTCATCTCTACCCATCATAGACATTTCATTCCACCTTGCCTCCACTTCACCTACCTCCCCAATAATAAAACTAGATTCCTCCTCAATCGCTACATCTTTGTTGTCTTCTTCCTCACTCCCTCCTCCAGTGCACACTCTCTCTTCCCCAATTCCTATAATGGCCACCACAATTATGTTGTCTCTTACTCTGCCATAGACTTTTGCAGCTTACATGCAAAATATACCTACTAAATTTTTTGGGGAAATCATGAACCCCATGGTCTAGGATTTGATGTCCCAAATTGCTACTAGTTTGCCTCTTCCTCCACCACCAATAGAGCCAAAAAAGATGGAGGCCACAATGTAGATCTTTGAGGAGATGGAGAAATTCCAAAGCAAATCTACAAATTGAGGAACCCGATGATCTTTTTTGGGACAATTTTTTTGAGCACCCCGAGGGCAGACTGAGTATAAACCTAGATAAAGCGGAATCTAATAAAGAGAAGTTGCATTCCTTAGAGGACACCGAGGCTCCTAATGAAATATATATAGTAGAAACCTCATATCAAGAGGTGGAAAAGGAGTTGTTCCCACAGCTCAAGGATGACAAAGAGAAGGCCAATTTTGAGGAGCACCCTTCTGAAGAGAAAACTGACACTAAGGTAAATATGTATATATATGAAGAACCTCCACTAATCGGCCAAGAAAAGGTCCCTTTTCAAGAGGAAGAAGTACCTCCCTAAGAAGAGGAAGAAAAAGAAGAGGCCCAAGCCTAAACATCATGTTGAGCTCAAGCAAGAAGAAGGGAGGGCACCCCAGAAAGAGGATATCATTGATGAAAATGTGGTTTCTCTTACGTTAGACAAAGGAAATACCATACAAATTGAAGACTCGGATGAAGCAGAGAGAATGGATCAAGAAGATTTGGGCCATGAAGAAGAACAACCTCAACATGAACAAAGAGAGGAAGGTGATAATGAATCATCCAAAGGGGAAGCCAAGGTGCCCAATTGGCTGGAGCGGAAACTACAAAACAATACCCTTGCGGTTGTTTATACAAAGGCTAGGGTGCAGACAAAGACAAGAAAAGAGAAGAAGCCTAGATTCCACTCTCACATCACCGTAGATGCCTCTAGATCCAAAAAAATATAGACTGCTACCCCTAGGATGAATAAGGATGCAGGATCTAGTTACAATAGTTTAACCATTAGCCTAGGCCCAACAACCAAAGAGTAGAAGATTGATGAATTCCAAGGTTTGATGGCAATAATCATGCAGCAAATGAATAATGATCAGTCCTCAAAAGATAAACTAAAGGAACAAGTGGTGTATCTCACTACCTATATTCAACAATGGACATATTTAGAAGAGGAGGCCCTAATCACATCATTTGTTCCCCCTCTTCTCTCCCAAGAAGAGCTCAAAAGGATGGAGAAAATGAAGAATTAGACCAAGGACATGAAAAATTGGTTCAATTAGGATTTGTATAATGGTGATATAGGCATTTGTCACACTGCTCGAACGTTCAACAAGTTCTAAAATTTACAAAAGTAGTTGTAAGCCACTGAGAAAACATGCCGCAAGTTCACCAAGTTGTATAGGATCACATATCCTAAGCTCAAAATCATTCTCAAGCTTCCCAAGAAAAGATGATCACTAGCTAGTGGAGACCTAGAAGATGGGCCTAGACCATAGAAAAGATGTTCTAGAGAGGTTCTTGGATGAAGTTGAGCTCAACCTTGAATGGGTCATGAAGCACCAAATCAACAGTGATGATTACCTCAAAATGCTAACAAACTACGACATGCCCTCCCTAGAGCTAGACCTAGAGAACATCAAGGCGCTCTTCCACAAGAAGATGGAGCAATGGGTTGTAGATACACTATCACTGGATTTCATGGACTTTTTGGCAAGGGAATTTACCCAGTCAAAGCAAGTTATTAAGGCAATGCCCAAATACACCAAACACTGGGAGCAAATCACTGGGAGATTCAAAAATTTAACCTTTCAGATCCTCCAATCCAACATCATGGAATGCGACAAGCTCTAGGCTCTGATAGGAAAATTTGTGGAATACGCCACCCTTCAAAAAAATGTAGGGAAGCCAATAATTGATGATGAATACCTGACAGTGTAGCTAAAAAGGAAGGCAGTCACTAGAAGACAAAATGTATTTTATATTTTTATATTTTGGGGGTAGGTGAAACCGTAATGTAAAATGAATCTTGGCCACACAATGAAAGTAAATATTGGCCATTCATTTCACTTTTGGAAAACTATAAATATGGGTCTCCTCTCATTTTCAAAGAGAGAGTTGAGTTGTTGTGTAAAGACATGTTGCATAAATTTAATGAGAATTGCATTGTTTTGATGGATTTTTGTGTTTCTCCACATGTTTACATGATTCTTCTCCTCAATATTATATTTGAACTTTGTTGTTTTAGTTTCAAGTTGTTTTAGTTGTTAGTTGGTGTTGATTTTTATGGTGTTGATGCTTTCCATGTTCATATTTTTTGTTGTTTGTTGATGATGAACAATAGTGTAAAGTTAGTCTAAACATTGTTTCATTGTTGAACTTAAAATTCATCCATTGTTCATGCTTCATGGTGAATGGAGAGCTGAAAATCTGCAAGCCTTAGAAGATTGCACTAGTTTCATGAGACTATTGGTTGTTTTGGTTAAGTGGAACTTGTTTTTAGGAAGGTTGTCCATTGTATCATCCTCCATTGTTATGTTCAACATTAGTTACAGGTCTAGGAACCCTTCTATCTCTTTTCCTTTTTTATTTTTCTTTTAAATTGATGTTAAGGAAAAGTTCTAGCATCATTGTAAAGCCAAATATGATGATAAACATGGAGTTTTAGACTATTGTTTTGAACTTGCAACAATTGCATTTAATTTCCAAAATTCCCAAAAAATCCATTTGAAGATCTAATTCCCTCTTAGATTAGTGAGCCATAAATGCCCTTTGTGATTACTAGAAAATCACATCAATCAACAAAGCTATTTTTGCAAGTCATGACTTGACATTCATGAGACCTTGGGATATCTTCTACAACTTGTTTGTAGGAATTATCTTTCAAGAGAGGTAGTGCACTTGTGTGTTGTCTATGTTGAGAAAGTGTAAAAACACCCATCAACAGATACTACTAGCTAACACTATTCAAAGATGCTTACAACCACATTCAGTCCTGCCATGTTTGTCAGACTGCTGCCACTAGGGAGAGGTATATTGTTGTCCCACTAAAACTGATTGTTGAGGTAAGGTCATTTTCCCAACGGGGACTCGACTTCATTGGTTTGGTAAACCAACCATCATCCGTGGGTCACAAGTACATTCTAACCATAATTGATTATTGTACTAGGTGGATAGAGATCATTTCTTCTAGGAAATGCACAACTAAGGTAGTGATTAATTTTCTTGAAATTTACATTATCAATCGATTTGGATGTCCCTTTGCATTATTATGTGATAATGGTCCATCATTTTCTTACCTTAAATTTGCAAGTTGGGATTTTGATTATGGGCTTGTACTAAAATTTTCATCAAACTACTATCCCCATGGTAACAGGTTAGCTAAATCTACTAATAAAAATTTATTGACCATCATCCACATGTTGTTAGATCAAAACCCAAAAGATTGGTACACTCAATTATGGTTTTCTCTATGGGCAGATCATACCTGACACAAAGCAACTTTATGAAATTCCTCATACCACCTCGTCTATGGTTTGGAACCTATTTTCTCAATCCACCTTAAGATTCCCATGCTACAATTTATCAATACCTACTATGGGGAGGGGGAACATCTCGAAGCCTGTCTAGATGAGTTACTCCACTTAGAGGAAAAACACAATGAAGTCATAGAAAACTTTGCCAAACATTAGGGCATAGTCAAAAGATGGTTCGACCGCAAAGCCAAAGTTAAGGCCTTTAGAATTGCTGACCTATTGTTATATTGGGATAAGGCCTATGAAAAGAAAGGGGGACATGAAAAATTTCACAAGATATGGCTTGGCCCCTTTTAGATTTTTAAAATCCTAGGAGATAATGCCTTTTTCTTGAAAACACTTACTGAGAAGATGTCCCATTGCCAGTCAATGGGCAATACTTGAAGCATTATTTCCTTGCATGAGTTGTTTTGGCTCACTCTTGTACATAGTTAGAGTAGGTTATTTTGCTTCCTATCTTTTTTCTTTTCTTTCACTTTTTTTTCCAACCTTCATTTTTATTGAGGGTGTTGCTTGGTATTAATGTAGTGGTTGTGTCTAGCCTGCTCAAAGGGTCTAATTTGTGGTGCATTCCCATTTGTTCCATGGATAATTCTTCATGAGTTATCAAGGATTTCTACTTGCTTCTATGAATCAGGTCTCTTCAGCTACATTCTCACTTGACTTAGAATGAAACCCTTGTTTAAATCCTCACACACTTGGAACTCACATAATACACATCTTTAATAATTATAACATACTATACGGTAGTTATCGTGAAGCCTAGACAAGTGAAAAATCTTAAATCTTCTCCAGTAACCACTATAATATCAAAACCCCACTATAAGCTCCATTACTTATACAATTGAGTAAAAAGGTACCAAAATAAGAGTATAAAAGAAAGAAAACAAAAAAAAACAAAAGGAAACATTGAAAAAGAGGTAACTGTGTGGGTGTGTGAATAACTCTATCAGGGCTATAGATGCCCCACTGGTAATAAAGCAATGTTCATGGGGATTGCAACAACAACTCCATCGGAGCTATGGATGCCTAAATAGTAATGGATCAATGTCCAAGTTACTTTTGGAGTTAGATTACTTACATAGCTTGTCTTGATTGATTGATCACTTGTCCCTATAGTTTTTGAAGGAGGGAAATGAATTCATTGTGCACACACCTCTGAGATATTTGTGACTTGATTCAATTAAGGATTTTGTTCTCCTTTGAGCCTCAAGTTAGCTTAGTGATACCTATTTCTGGTCTGTGAAACCATAGATCTCAAGTTTTGGATGAATCCTTATCCTTCGAAGGCTCGGGAGAATTCTCTAGTGGAGTTGCCATTTTTTGTGCCTTTTGTAGATATGGCCCCCTTAGATCAGTGACCCCCTCTTTTCATGTTCCCTCCACTGGACCAATTCGCATTTTCCTCAACTTTTGTGCCCCTATTTTAGACCCAAGTTGATCAATATTCCTTTGAGTACAAATTTCATCAAGATCAAATCATTTTCCAAGGTTCCAAGTAGATTTTAAGCCTTTGTGTAAAAACTTTTGTAGGTTTCTATCGCCTGGAAGCCATCTCATTTTTTTTCATTTGCGGGTTTTCGCTTGCATACTTCGATCATTACTTTGTTGTTTCTTATGGAATTTCCCATGTTTCTTTCCATGACATAATTTTTGCATGGTGCTTTTGCACATTGCTTTCCTACAGTAGACTTCCTTCCTATGTCTTTTTCCCCTTGGGTTTTTGCACCCCCATCTACCACATGCATTTTGAAGCTCTACAATAAATTCCAGCATTTAATGGTTGGGGGTCTATAAAAGGGGGAAATCCACCTGTCATTTTCCATCTAAATTTTCAAATTTGAGTGGAAAAAGAAGCATCCACACATGCAAGAAACTTGAGGATTCCAGCTATGGTTACTTCCTTCATGCACGTGAACAAGGTACGAGCTTGAATTTTTTCCCAACCTTTATGCTATTAAATTTACCAAGAAAATTGCTTGTTAGGGTTTTTTGGGGTCAGGTGATAGTGAGTATTCAGTGGTTTTTTTAATTTCCCCCCTAAAATTAGTTCCTTCGCTTACTGCCTATTAAAAACTAAAACCTTGGAAAATTCTAAAGTGAGAACTTTCCAAGGTTTTTCACTTGCAAAACCACATTAACCCATTGTCGTTGACACAACATGAACCACGACAACCCTTGTTATTTTCATTCCTACATTCAGCCTCACTCAAACTATTGAAATTTCAAAGAAAACCATCTTGGTAAGACAAAATCCCTTGTGGGCTCCTCTATACAAGATTCTGCTTGCTGAATGCCACATTCCTTAGGTCGTGTTCGTATGGCTAGGTCCCACTCATCCATGTGACCTAAACCTATTTTCAAAATCATTTTGAAAATAATTAAGCCTTTAAATCAATGAGAAGTGTGTTTAGTGGATATCCATGTGTGGATCACCGCACCACCAAAGCCATCACCAATGATGAAACAATCATGGCTTTCCCATCAACTACTTTTTCTCTAGCTTTCCCCACAAGCAACTGAACACTCAAAATTAGAACACCCAAAAATTATTAAGTCACTAGGCCTATGCAAAAATTCCCCCACAGGTTTCCATATGTAGACCACTGTGTCCCCATGGCCATTACTAAGGGCAAAGCCATGATAGCTTCTTGACCTACAACCTTTGCACTATGCACCTCCATGAGAATTAACCTCAAACCAAATGCTAAAAATTATTAAGTCAAGATACCACTATGAGTCCATTCTTGTGAGCCAATGTCAAAGGAAAATCATCCCTCCTTAACTGTTGTTCAATGGCAACCTATTTGCGACACCTTTCCTAATGGCCTCTACACTTCAATTTTTTGCAAATGCCTAAATCCAACCATTGATGATGTAAGCATGAAACTAAGAGGTCTCACAATGACACTTTGAGCTAAAATGAAAAAATATAAAAATGAAATGCCTTTGTGGGTTTTGACCGATGGAGCTTTTCTTGCATGTTTTTCATGGTCTTGAAGCCATCCTTATTGCCAAACATTAGATGATATTCAATTTGGCAGCTTCTACACTCCAAACTTCTGCAATTCATGAAATGATGAAATATTCGAGCAAGATCACCAGACATGAAATTCCCACGTGCCAAAAATATTTAAAACAAGACTAACCAAGTGAAAGTACATTGTGGGGCATTGTGTCTCCAAGGATGTTTCTTATGACAAAATTCAAATGACATTCCTAGTCATGAATCTTGCATCATCAATCCCCACATGATCTTAAAATGCTACTTTGAACAAGGGAAATAATTCTAAATGCTCCTACCTATGTTTTTCCATGTGCTAAATAAGTTTTCATTGCATTTACTCAATTCTAAGACTTTATGGGAATTCCTCATTGAATCTTCGCCTGTGGAACTCCATCCTCCCTGAACCATTTCTAATGGCATTTATCCTGTTGGCTTCCACTAGATGGAAATCTACATCTCCTGACCCGCAAGTTTATAAACTTCATAAACGAACACAAAATGATGAAATTTGATGAATGCAATGATCTTTTTGAGGTATGTGGATGCATTGAGTGATGTTTTACCATTATTTAACTAACATTTTCCCTCTTAATTTTTTAAGGAACTTACTATGCATTCTTTGTGTGCAATTTATGGAACTAGTAGAGAAGGTAGCAGAGAAAACTGACAAAGGTAAGAAGACTACAAAAACTCCAAGAGGAAAAGAGGAAAAGGCCAAGATGAAATATGAGTTCCATGGAGTCAAATCCATCTCAAAAATCACATCAAAATTAGATAAAGTAATGGACATGGACCTAGGCCATGTCAGCATCGATGAGTTTAGACAATGGGTCCTAGATAATCCTAGAACTGAAGAGGCTCTGAGGATAAAGTAGAGTGGAATTGCAAAGGCAGCAAGCTTTCCTCCAACCTTGATCAGCCTAGAGTTGGTCTTTGCATGTCGAGAATGATACTATGCACAAACCAGGAGGATAACCACTATAGGTGAGGGAGTGTTGGCCGACCTGAATCCCATGTCTATTGGAAAGAAATTTGGCATCCCCTTGTTTGATAATATGGAGGAAACTGAGAAAGAATATGCCTTGAATTTCTAGAAAGCAAATCCCACAAGCTACAAAAGAACCATTAATAAAACACGGTTGCTTGAGAAGAAAGGTAGTGCCAACAAAGTGCCCTAGAAGTTGTACAAAAGTGATTTTTATAGAAGAGTCCAATGACCTCGTAACACTATTAAGTAGAGCAATGGTTCTCCCCACTTCATCACTCTTCAAGGAGTAGATGTTCTACTTCCTGGAAGAAATCCTTAGAGGAGAGGCCAAATTTCATTGGGTGAAGATCATCAGTGAGAATTTACATAATTAATTTGATGTAGTGAAGAAAACGCGAGAGTTCTACATGACCTTCTATCTTGTGTACCTTATGGCTATAAAATTTCTTTATAAATTATTGGATTGTGTTGGCACCTTGGGAATGAAGAAGGGGAAAATTCCTTTCTATGATTGCTACCTGTAGCTCCAATATAGAAATTATAAGAAGGATTATCGATGGGTCAATGATGCCTTCATCATGCACATCATTTAGAATTTATCAAGGTACTATCATAGGAGAATGTATCACAACACAAAGGCATTGGTTAAAGGCTTTGGATACTGGTTCATTTAGTTCCCCAAGTTCACATACATAAGAATTGAGGGATTCTTAGGATTCACATATCAATTGCCTCAGTACCATAATGATAGAACTATCTTGCTAGAGTTAAGTTGGTAGTTTCAAACTTCCCATTCATTATTAAAAGACAAACACCATGTTGGGGTTCCCTACCCCATTTATTTTGGGAAAGGAGTTATTCTCACCCTGTTGACCCATGTGCAAAATATTCAGAGAAGGAGTTCATAGAGTCCAACCTGGAGCTACATGCACAGAGAGGAGGTCTAGATCCTCTTGTAAAATTAAAGAAGTAGGTTGGAAGACAATATGCTTATAGGCCCCACATGGAAGACTTGTGGGTGAATTGTGACGATGACCATGAGGTCAAAAGGAGGTACTATATGAGAATGACTACAAAATTTGCAAAGGATACTAATTTATTTCCAGTACCTAACAAAATAGTTGAAGATGAAAATGTCTTGGATGAAATATATAATGCTTTACTCAATTTTCCATTGCCAATGATTGACTGGGCTAAGCCAGAAGTTAGGGACTTGGACACTATCACCGGCTCGGTGGAACAAATAACAAAGAAGTGGCTAGATGATCAAATAGCCCAATTACAACAAAAAAGTGTACAATTAATTTATGGGGAGTTAGAATATGACCTAGAGAGTGAGAAAGATAGTGGTGTTGCTATGGGATCCTTAGAAGAGACTACCAAGTGTCCACCAATCACAAGGTCAAGGAAAAGAAAAGATAGCTCAGAGTGACAACTAAAGAAAAAGGTGTATACCATGAAGATGGGTGAGGGGAAGCAACCACCAAAGAAACCTAAGAGAATGGGAACCTTTATTCTCGATATTCCAATCATCCAAGAGGAAGGGTCTCCACTATAGGAAGAAGAGGAGAAACCACACTCCCCATCATGCACTACCTCTATCCTTCCATCAATCGCTACCACTATACCAACTCCTTCCACTACCTAATCATTTCTCGTGTCATCTCCACTTGCTGTGGACATTTCTGTCGACCTCACTTCCACCTCTCCAACTACTCCAGTAGTTGTCCTAGATTCCTCCTCCTCTACCACTTCTTTGCTATCATCTTCTTCTCTCTTGCCTCCATTTCCAACCATCTCCACCTTGCCACCTTCTCTACCTACAACTCCTATGGCACCCATTACTCTGCTTGAGACTTTTGTCTCTTACAAAATGTGCCACCTCAATTCTTTGAGGTTATTTTGAACCCCCAGGTTAAAATGCTCATGGCTCAACTTGTTGTAACACTACCCATCCCTCCACCTCCTATCAATCCACCTAAAATCAAGGCTACAATACAGATCTCTAAAGAGATGGAGATATTAAGTGAGAAATAACTCAAAGAAATGGTGGTGAAGTCACTAAAGAGCCAGAGGACTCAGACAAAGATGACTACTATGAGCACATCAAGGAGGGCATGAGAATTGATTTAGATGAAGTAGCTTCTGATGAAGAAGGGAAAAAAATTCCCAAAGATGAAGAAATGAGTGGGTTTGATACTCACTATGAAGTGGAGACCTTAGATTAGGAGCCTAATGGTGAGTAGCCTAAAGAGCATAAGGATAAAAAGGCAAGCCCTGAGGAATGTTGGTTCGAGTAGGAGAGAATTGATACAAAAGTTTATATGGAGAAAATTGAACTCTTGGAAGCTAGCTAAGATGAAGGCCCGCAAAATGAAGTTCCTCCAGGGGGAGAGCAAGATAAAGAGGAAAAGAGTGCATATAAGAAGGATGTCAAGCTAGATCAAGAAGTTGAGATTGAACAGTAAAATTCTAGCACAAGAAGAAGATACCACTAAGAAGAATGAAGAATCTGTTGAGCTAGAAATAGGAAAGGAAATAATGCAAGAGGAACCAAATAAGGGAGCTAAAAATGTTGAAGATGCTCCCAAATATAAAGAGGAAGAGCTTTTAAAAGGTAAAGGGAAAGGGAATAATGAATTCACCACTACATCCTCAGACCATCAAACAAAGGTTCCTTCATGGTTAGAGTAGTATTTGAAGAGGAAATCCCCTATGCTTGTAGACCCTAAAGCTCATTTAGAGGAAATATTGGCTCAAACACAAGTGAAGACCCGAGAGAAGAAGAAATTGAAGATTAGGTCTCACATCACAATGGATGCCTTAGGATCTGGGATATTGCAAGTGGCCACCCTGATGGAAAACAAGGATGTTGACACCCTTTAGGGAAAAGACTATCAGGTAACAACTATTAACCTAGGCCCTACATCCAAAGCCCAAAAGCTCAATAAATTTCAAGGGCCTGTCTTTACAATCCTTCAATAAATGAACAAGGATCAATCCACAAAGGAAGAGTAAAAAGCACAAGTGGAAGAATTAACTGCCTACAACAGTGGACCACAATCAGGGAAGAAGCTCCAATGGAATAGTCGGTGCCCACCTTGTTGTGAAAAGAAGAAATCAATAAAATGGAAAAGATGAAGAATTGGACCAAGTCCACCTCTGATTGGTTCAAAAGAGTAGTGGACATGGGCAATAAGGGAATTTTTTATGCAACCAAGATGCATAAATATTATTTTGTCCTACAAAAGGATGTTGAAAAAGAGGTGGAGGTATGTAAATAATTTCGTAAACTTTATAGGATCACACACCCCAAGTTGGAGAGCATTCTCAAGCTCTCTACAAATATTTGGGAGAAAGAGCTAGCCTTGTTGAAAGAAGATCACTAGCTACCTGAGGCATGGCTACTCAATTGTGAATTCAAAAAAGGAGTTCTAGAGAAATCTCTGATTGAATCGGAGTCTATTCATGCTTGAGTTCTGGCTCACTTGGTTGAATATGACAATCTCTTAGAACTGGTGACAAGATGAAAGATACCAACTCAAAAACTAGATAAAGAGGTGGCGAAACATGAGTTTCACAAAACAATAAAATAGGGATTCAGCGACACTTTGTTAGTAGATTTCATGGATTTTGCTGCATGAGCCTTCTCAAAATCAAAACAAATGATCAAGGTGGGGGAAACGTGCATAAAGCATCATGATGAAATGGTGATATGATTTAAGAGGGTCACCTTCCAGATCTCAAAATCTGACTTCTCAAAGGCAAAGAAGCACTTGGTCACCATCAGAAAAATTTTCCACTATAAGTCATTACAAAAGGAAGCCAAAAATCCCATCATAGAAGATGAATACTTATTAAAGTAGCTACAAGATGAAATAGGCTAGAGGAAAAAATAGGGAAAAATACAAAATAGCCTATTTTATATTGTAAATTTTGTACTCTTATTGGGTGATGTGAAAACCCTAAGTTAGAATGAATTTGGACCATTCATTGTAAAGTAATCTTGACCATTCATTCTACTTTTTGAAAACTATAAATAGGGGCATCCTCTCATTTTCAAAAAGAGAGAGATGAGTTGTTGTAAAAGGAATTATGCATCAATATATGAGAAAAACATTTGAAGTTGATGGTTTCTTGGTGTATTGCACATTATGTGTGCATGATTTAGCCTCCATGTTTATTTCAGCTTGAGCACTAGAAGGAAAGAGAGTTTCTCAACACAATAGCTACAAATGATTTAACTCAAACATGCAAGCATGAAAATATAATAAACACTCAGATATGCAATGTAATAACTTACTCAAATAGAAAAGAGATGAGAAGAGGAAAGCTTGGTCAATTTCAATAACATAGAGGCAAAAATCCAATCTTTACAATGGAAAAGTGTGAAATACAGTCTGCAAAAGAAAATCCGTAAAGGATCCAGAGGAAGAACCCTAAAAATGAATACATTTTTTTCATTTATAGATCACGCATAACTTACAAGCACAAATCAAACCCTAATGCTAACCAGGGTTAGCAATGAAGCCTATGGCATGCAAGATCTGAGTCATTCATGAAAATCATGATTAGAGCATATATCCACCAAGAAGTCAACAAAGAGCAATAAATGGGAATGGGCACCCATGAAATCCACTAGCAGAAGGTAAGGGATGTGTTGACAATGATTTTACTCACAAAAAACATGGTGAATAAATTCTTCATAGACAAGACAACAAAGAGCCTATCCTTCTTGAACGATATGGAACAAAGACAACTGAAGGGGGAATTTTGCATTACAGGGCAAAGATTGGATTTTGTTCAATCCCAAGTCTCTAATAACTAGGTCATGGTTGCACTAGGGTACCTCTCAGGTACTGATGTGATATTGTTGTTAATCTCAAAGGGACTATGGTTGTTCTTTGAATATTTTAGGTGTAAATTCCAAATTAGAATAATAAGTTCAAACATGATGAAACCAAAAGATTTTCCATAACATAGCTGCCTATTCATCAAAAAATATTTTCCATAACATTTCATGAACATCACATATTATTTGCTATCACTTAATTAGATTTAGCATTAAGCATTCAAAAAATTTATTGAAAAAAAAAATTAATAAAACTTCTTCCATTAGTTTAAATTTTGGAACATTTTCAAATACTTAAACATCTATTCTAAAACAAAGCATAAAAAAGACTAAAAAATTAAAAGTTTCTCTCAGCTATTCTCCATGGATTCCCCAAAGAATTAATTAAAATAGAGCAAACCGCTTTATACTTCACTAGATTGCTTCACACCTACATATAAAATGGTGCAATATTTTAAAGAGAGGGTTTCATTTTTGGACACTGAGTAGGTTCTGTATGCACCCTTAAACAGTGCAGCATACAGTCTTGTTCTGCCAAACTAACAAAACCAGCTACAAAAAATACAAAGATAGGTAACTATCTGACAAGCTCCATTATTAATTAATGTCCATGTGCATACAAATTTTTATGCTAGAATGGTTTAGAAAATAGGAAAAACGAACAAAACTTAAAAGAAGTTTATGCTCCTCTGACATACACAAATTTTGAACTTAAAATAAAAATGAGGATCCTCTAGCATTTTATATAACACAAGACTCAAACAGGATAAGACAAATACATGAGAGGGAATCCAAGGGACCAATCTCATCAAGGCACATGGAATATTGTGACCAATAAGAGAATTGTAATTGAAGTCAATGGAAGTCAACTCTAATCACTCATTGAAGCTCTTCAGGTTCTGATCCTGAATCTTTGCCAAGATGATACTTTGAATCATGATAATGTGTAGGGACTTCCCATACATTTAGAATGAAAAGGTGGAATTTTTTCCCCCTACACATCACTTGGCTCTGGTTCTATCACTCTCAGGAATGGGCTCTCCCAATAATAGACATTTGCTTCCACCACATGTGAAATACCGAGATCCCCAGTATTCTGATGGACTCAAATCCTTCTCCATTATAATCTCCCAAAGTAATTGAACCAAACTAAAAATTATTCCATCCATGATTCAAGTTTTCTTGACCATCCATATCTAAACTTTGCATCACAATCTGCATCTCCTGCAATCACAAATTCCATACATTAAATCCCTTAAAAAAAACATTTATAACATCTCATGTAAATAAAACCATTATTCAAATGTTAGTATAAAAATCTCATAATCAACACATCTTTCAAAAGCATATCATGAATCCTCGTAAAAATATATATATAGGATTATTGAAATCATTAGATAAATTTAAAATTTTAACATTTTTCTTCACATTGCAATCCAGTATCCTGTACCCGGTATTCAACTTTACCCACTTACTTTCCTAGACCTCAATTATACCAGAACACTTCATACCAGACTAGAGCCTTCCATTTGAACTTATATTACCTTTTTCCTTTTACATGTTTCTAGTACCCAGTACTCAGTGCCTAAAACATTTACATTACAAAGTACTTTTTGTCATCAAAGATTTTCTCCTTTCACATCTAGTGATCTTCCAATTTTCTAGCTCTTGCCATAAGAGTTATATTTTTTCACTTGGTTTCCCAAGTCTTTTTTAGTCTTGGGGCGTGTTGTGAGACCACTCAACATGATGCAATAAATGTTGTCTTTGAAACCCAGGAATCAAATTTGGGTGTTCAAAAGTCAAATTGAGCCTTAAAAACATTGCCTAGAAAACACATCAAAACTCAGGAAGTTCGGGGCGTCGGGCTCAAAAAAACACCTTTACAAGCAAGAATTAAATGGATTGAAGCCTTGAAAATGTGTCTCCATTTGGGTTCAGGTGTCGAGCCATTAGAAATCGAGCATCAAGCCATCAACTTACCGCTTATCGCACACTTAGAAGAAAGGAGGGGGAAATTTCAACAAAGAGAGGAGATGTCGGGCATCAAACCTCAGACCATCGAAGGTCAAAGGTTAGGAGGATGAGATACCTCTTAACGATGAAGGGTAAGAGGTAAAGGGGAAGGCCGAAGGACAAAACCCAAAACCCTGACACAGCTAAATTTTGAGAGAAAAGAGGGAAATAGAGAAGGAAAATGGAAGGAGAAGATCGAAGAAGATAAGACTTTGAGGTCGAACCTCAGATCATTGGAGGTTGGAGGTTGAGAGGAAGGGAAAATGTTAAGGGCCAATAGAAGAAAATTGCAAGGGAAGAGGAAAGATGGAAGAGTAAGGGATAAATATTAAGGTCAAAGACCGACACCCAAAACACTTAGAAGAAAAAGGGGAAGGAAGGAAGTAATGGAGAAGGCATGAAGGAAGCGAGTAAGAGAGCCTGAAAACCTAAAATCCTGGGACTTAGCCAAAATTTAGGAAACTTCAAGGAGAAAAACTATAAGATGGCCCATGTAGGATTTCTCATATCAAATATCAGTGATGAGACATCAAAGGGGGGCATGAAATGTCAACAAGGATCAAACAGGAAAAGGAGAAGGAAGAGAAAATAAAGGTTGCCATGTTTAAGAGAGACCATTTGAGGAGAAAGGTGGAACAAATGAAATTAATGACCCAAGAAGAACCTTCTCTTGTTTCCACTTCATATTATGGTCATGTTCTTACTCCTGTGCTTAAAAAATCTACTTTGAACATTCCTATAGGAAATAACCACACCAATACCTAGACCAGCTCTACTGTTACAAGCTCAGTTGCAGCCCTTCTACCACAAGTAAACTATCTTAGCTTGTGAATACAAGAAAAAATACCATGATTCATTATAAGGGAACAACCACAAATATAAATGCACCATCTAGTAATGTTCCTACAACTACAATACCTGACCCCTCAAATCATAAACTATAGATAGAGAATGAACAACTGCAAAAAGAATTAGAGAGAATAAAAATTATTGTTGCTAATGTTGAGATGCAAAGGAAGATTTTATTTCTGAAATATTATATTGGATACCCTATAGCTTCTAGCTCTCAAAAACCACCTCATTCTACACCCCAACCCACCCAAACTACTGGCATGAATTTTTCATTTACCATAAGTCAATCTGTTCTCCAATCCTAGCCACTAAATTTGAGTGGAATTAGACAATCTAGTTGAACTAGCACCAATCAACCAATAAACCAAAATATTAGGGGAAGAAATATAAATATAGAAAATCAGAACACTAGGGGACAAGGTGGTGCTAGACCTTTCCAAAATCAGGAGATCAATTTTCCAAAAGACCTATGCAATTGGAAATATATAGGAAATTGTGCTTTGATGGGATACTTGGTTATCCTAATCCTATCCCAAATGACATCATAAATGTGTTTATATTTTTTTGGAATACTACCATATTAGGGGAGGATCACTTGAGGTCTCAAAAATATGATGGATGACTTCAAAATTGAAATGAGGATGTAATGATGAAGTTGTTCATGCAATCATTGACTAAGGATGCTAGGGATTGGTATAGGGGTTTTCCTGTTGAAAGCATAGGTTCTTGGGAGGATTTCAAAAGAGTATTCAGGGAGTAATATGGTGATGAAAATAACCCTAGGTTTATGTTGAATGAATTCAACACTATTTCCAAGGGACATAATGAAATGGTTCATGAATTCAATACCCACTTTCAAAATGCCATGTTTAGTATCCCTCCTTACTTAAGGCCAAATGAACATGTCTATCTTGTCTTATATTACAATTATTTTGACTCCGAGATAGGGTATCATATCACATATAATAATCCTCAAAGTTTGAGGGAATCCTATAAAGTTACTTTGCATAATGAGAGCAATAGAAGTGTTGTTGGTAAAATGGTAAGAAGAGATGATGCAAAGATATTGAAAAATCCTAAAGGCCACCAAGAAAAAGAATCAAATTTTGATGATAAAATGGATAAGATGATGAGTGCTCTAAAAGACCTAAGCTATAAATTGTCCAAGACTAAAAAGGGATTGTCAAATGATAAGCCTAATTTTTAGAACAATGAAATACCACCCAAATTCCATGATCAACCTTATAATACAACTAGCATAATGGTAAGCCAATCTTCAATTATTAGAAGAATGTTCCAAACAAAGAGACTCTTGATCCACTAAAGAAAAATTCTACTAATTTTGTTGATGAGAAACCATTGTGTATAGAATATTAGTTGCCACATTCACCACAACAATGTGTAGTGGAAAATTCATTGGAAGAAAATAAAAATGCATCTATAGTTAAGACCCATCCCAAGAAAATGATGGAGAGATAAACATGTTAACAAATAGGTTGGGTTTTAGTGGTGAATACTATTGTTCAAATGAAGAGTCCCATGAAGTTGATGTGGATAATCAAAGGAAAAAAGCATATTCATATCATCAACAAAAAAAATTTATGATGATGATATTGAGGACCACATTGTGAACACTCTTGAGATAGATCAATCTGATGTGACTTTGAGAATACCATCAGATGAAGAGATTAAAGAAATAACTACAACTATTGTTAGTAATTATCATTTGAGGAATAGAGTTGTAAATGGTGATTAGAGAAAGGTTCGTAGTATTTTCATCAAAGAGTAGAACAAAGACAAAAGGGAGTCTGAAGTAGACAATAAGGGTGCAAAGGTGTGGGCTAAAAGGACTAGAGCTATGAATGTTGATGAACATATAGTTTCTCCTACCATAAAGTAAAAATATTAGAAGCAGAAGGTTGAGCAAGAAAGGAGAAATTATGAGAAGCAAAATGAAGAGAAATCTGAGCAAAAAGGGGAAAAATCTACTGAACAAGGTATGACAACACATTACCTACCTAATTATAATTATGTTGATATGTTTCAATTGTTTTCACATGTAAAATTCATTGTTCCTTTACTCGAAATGATGAGAATAGAAGACCATAAAAAAAATGCAGTTTTCCTTATCAATGGTGCAACTATAGCTTGTGATGATAAAAGGGTGTCTACTCCACCAAAAGTGAGTAGAAATGATTCTAAAATAAAGAGGTTGAAGGGGTAATCAATGATATTACTTAATTGGGGCAGTTGGCCTAGCTCAGTTAGCTAAAGCATCCTGTTGCAAGCAAGAGGTCACAAGGTCTAGTCTCCCCATCGTCCCTATGGTACTAGAGGGTGTGTCATGCTAGCATCATCAGTCATGTGAAAAAATTTACTAGGCACATTGCAGTTTATAGGGGGATGAATACTTGACCAATTCTTATAGTCTAAAAAAATGATATCCCTTAATTATTCTTGGGTACCACTATCAGTACTTGCCCAAATCAAGTGGACCCATTCTATGTAACTCTAATAATTGATGATAGGTTTGTAAAGAATTGCATGATTTATTTTGGAGCATCATCAAACATCATGTTGGTTGATATTATGAAAGAGATGGGATTGAAAATCAACAAAGAATATGGGAAATGATATGCCATAGACTCCAAGGAAGTCCCGGTCATTGGAATCATCAAGGATGTGGATTTTAGACTTGTTGCTTATCTTGAAAAGGAATTTAGAATGAGTGTCATAGTTGTGGATATTCCCCCAACATATGTAATGTTACTGTCCATAAAATGGAGTGCAACAATGGGGGGTAGCATGTAGTGTGATATGTCTTTTTCCACCCCTCTCATTGATGGAAAGGATGTAAAAAATTTTAGAGAGCTGAGGGCTTCCAATATGATTGAGGAACTTTTCCTTGAGGAGAGAATCCACTTGGTAGACATAGGTATAGATAACTTCATAATTGAAGAGTTACTTGAAGAGAAGGAAAAGAGACCTGCACCACTAGAATAGGAAGTGATGAAACAAGCTTATGTAGATGATTTATGCACAATGTATTTTGATGGGGTTTGTTCCAAAGAAGAGTTTGGTGCAAGAGTTATTTTCATCTCACCTAGTGGTAAGACTTTCAAGTTTTCATTTTCATTATTATTTTTTTGTACAAACAATGTTGCAGAATATGAAGCCTTACTATTGGGTTTGAAATTAGCAAGAAAACATGGTATTAAAAAGCTAAGAGTCTTAGGGGACTTAGAAATTATTGTGTCCCAAGTTAGGTAAATATTTGTATCAAAAAACAAAAGACTAAAATAGTATAGGAATGCTATTTGGGACTCAATAGAAATGTTTGATTCTTTTGGAATAGATTGGATAGAAAGAAACAAGAATGCTATGGTTGACTTTTTGGCCAACATAGCATTAAGGCATGATATAACATTTACAGGTATCTCAAAATTTGAGATACAAACAAGGCCTTCTATCACTGGCAACATATAGAATTGGCAGGTCTTTAATAATGATGATGACATACTAAAGTTCCTATAGTGTGTCGACCAATATGAAATTTAGGAGATAGATTTTGGAGATTTTGTGGAGACAATTTATAAGAAGGACATTATGTTTGGGAACAAAGTAATTCAACTCAAAACTAACAAAATTCCCAAAGGCCTAGTTTCCCTAGAAAAAGTGTTTGACGGTTTTGATAAGAGCAACCTCAAACAAAGCTCCACCCATCAAGATAACCTAGAAGAGGTTAATCAAGAAACTAATAATGCACCAAAGAAGTTGTATGTGGGGAAAAAGATGAAACCCTAAATCAAAGTAATGCTTATTGCTTTGTTAATAAAATATAGGAATTTTTTTGCATGGTCATATGATGACCTAAAGGTCTATAGAGAATATCTCTTTTAGCATGAAATACCTTTGGAAGAAGATGCAAAACCCTTCAAGAAAAAGAAAAGGCCTATAAATCCAACTCTAGCACCCAAGATGAAAAAGGAACTAATAAAAAAGAGAGATTGTGGGATTATAAAGCCCATCAAACATTCTACATGGGTGTCTAATCTTGTTCCAGTCAAGAAAAAGAGTTTTGATATCATACTATGTGTAAATTTTATAAATTTAAACATATCATCATTAAAGGATGGCTACACATTTCCAAACATGGACACAATGTTGCAAAAGGTCGTTGGTTGTGAACTACTATCAATGATGGATGGTTTTTTTGGTTACAACCAAGTGAAATTCAAGGAGTTAAAATAATACAAGACAACTTTTACTACTCCTTTAGGGACATATGTGTATTTTAGGATGCCTTTTAGCCTAACTAACGTTGGTGTTTCCTTCCAGAGGGCTATGAATGTATCCTTTTTTTATTTCATTGAAATATTCATAGTAGTTTACCAAGATGATTTAACTGCTTACTCCAAAAAGGAAAAACATTAAATGATTTTGGAGAAGATATAAATCAGAGCATTGACGTATGGGATATCACTCAATCTTAAGAAGTATTCCTTTGGAGTTATAAAAAGAAATCTTTTTGGGCACATAGTGTCCAAGCAAGGAGTGAGGATAGATTTGAAGAGAGTGGCTGCAATAGACAAGATACCACAGCCAAAAAGTGTGAAAGGTATACAATCATTCTAATGCAAGACAAAGTGGTAATGGACTCAAAAACACTTATTCCAATTGGTTTCCAAACAACAATCACCTTTTGAAGGGTTATTTCCCTTTACAACCTTGCCTATTCATAATTAGGCCTCTGGACACACTTATCCAACTATATATTCCTCTAAAACCACTTATCAACTCCTAATGTTCAACATTTCAAGGACCCATCAAATTTTCTTTCAACATATCAAACCCTTTGATAGGGTTGCTTTGGAATGACATAACCCAATCTGCTCTGCAATGCTGCTCTATGGCCTAATTAGGCCTCTTTTCCAAAGGAAGGCTATCAAAAACTTCACTACAAACCTTAAAAATTTTATGCACACTTTTGACCAATCTCAAAACCAACAATTCTAACATTTGTTTCCATTGAACAATTTGATTTCTCACTGTCCCACTCAATAACCAGTGGTTTCATGTCTAGAAAGTCAATTTTTTAGAGATTGTGTGCATGCTAGACCACCATTTTCCATACCACCCTACCAAACAAACACAAAAAAAAACCTACCCTAACATCTAGCAGGCCCATTCCACCATATTATTCAACTACAATATGATAGAATGGCCTTCAATCTTCATTTTCTTTCAAAACCCTTAAAAACCCTAGCCAACAAGCAACTTATAGGGTTTTGTTCTGTTCTCCCTTATTTCTCAATGAAAACCTATCAAGTTACACTCAAATGAAAGCTTAGACAAGTTACTAATAGATTTCAGATATCTCACATGAAACACAAATTGTACAGTATCATATAGAATAGAAAAACACAAGTATTCTCAGAAAAACACTAAAAAATAGAGTATTTCTATATTAAATCTCCAAAATCTTCAACTTCCAACCTTGCTCGAATGTTTTTCAAGATTTTTAACATGTTTTTTTAGCCTCCCTTAATGGCCACATCAAAATTTCACAAGGCCTGACACTTAAACTTCCAACTACCCTTCATTTTGACACAAAAATACACTAATCAACTTTGTGTAATGCAATACTAATCATAATTATTGAGACCACACCCCTAACACTACTTAATAATGTTATTTACAACACAAACTTGGTCACCTCAACCCTATTACAAACATAAAATTTCATTATCCAAAACTAGACCCCATTTAAAATGCAAAACAAGCCAAAATTGTGAAGGTTCCCTACACCATACACCCGAGGAGGAAAGGATTTCATCCTCCTAATGAAATGAGGTCTTCAATAGTGACTCCATGTTGAGCAATGTCTTCTCCAAACATCCAAGTTGCATCTTCTTTACGTAGTCCATGCCACTTTACCAAATTTTCTTTATATACCTTCCTCCTTATTCTCTTCAC
The DNA here is from genome assembly GCA_007258455.2 of Sequoia sempervirens. Taxonomy (NCBI): domain Eukaryota; kingdom Viridiplantae; phylum Streptophyta; class Pinopsida; order Cupressales; family Cupressaceae; genus Sequoia; species Sequoia sempervirens. Next base: position 105,475 of record VDFB02384532.1, read on the forward strand.
CTCCCTTGAGTCCAAGATAGCTTCAAGCTTCATTGGTTGAGTGGGTGGAAGATCTTTGATCCACTCTCCTTCATAATTTTCAGGTCCACCTACTTCTTTACCTACAAAAATAGATCCCTTGAAGGGATATAGGTCAATCATATTAAAAATTGGTAAGATGGAAACTCCTTGTGGGAGTTCAATCTCATAAGCATTGTTTCCATACTTGTGGACCACCTTGTAGGGCCCTATTTTCTCCATCATAAACTTTGTATACTTTCCCTTAGGTAGTCTCTCCTTTCTTAGATTTTCCCACACTAGATCCCCCACTGTGAATTGGATATCCCTTCTCTTCAAGTCTTCCTTCTCTTTATACTTGTTCACATTCTTCTAAAGTGTCTCTTTGACCTACTTATGTATGTCATGCATAGCCACAGTAAAATCCTTTCCTTGAGCACTCTTTTTGTTAATTCTACTCAAGTACCTTTACTCAAAAAAACCCCTTGGATGCATCCAATAGACAACCTCAAATGGACTTCTACCAATACTCCAATTGATTGAGTCATTATAGGCATACTCTACTTGTGGTAAGATCAAATCCCATGACTGATTATGTTCCTTAGTTAAACATCTGAGTAGATTTCCCAATGATCTATTAACAACCTCAATTTTCCCATCGGTATGAGGATGGTAGGAAGAGTTGAAGGTTAAGTTAGTTCCCAAATTTCTTCATAATGTTCTCCAAAAATGGCCAATGAATTTTGCATCTCTGTCAGACACTATTGACAATGGCAGCCCATGTATTCTCACTATCTCCTTAAAGAACAAACTTGAAATATGGGAGGCATAATTAGTTGATTTACATGCAATGAAGTGTGCCATTTTTCTAAACCTATATACTACCACATACACACTACCATATCCTCTTGAAGTTCTTGGAAGACCCAAGAAAAAAGCCATACTTATTACTTCCCATGGTCTGCTTGGTATGGGAAAAGGTTGATATAAACCAACATTGGAGCTTGTCTCTTTAGCTCTTTGACATATGACACACCCTTCTACATACTTTTTCACATCCAAATACATCTTAGGCCAGTAATAAAATCTTCTGATCTGATCTAAAGTTTTTTCATAACCAAAATTCTCTCCTAGGCCCCCACTATACTTCTCCCTAACCAAATTTTCCCTCATGGAGCACCTAGGTATACATACTTGAGCCCCCTTGAAGAGTATCCCATCTTGCAATACACAATCCTCATACTCTTTATGAAATGATCCTTGGGACTATTCACAAATAGAAAATATATCATGGAAGTCTTCATCAGAGTTGTACATACCTCTTAGTGAGTCTACACCCACCCTTTGGAGTTGTACCTCTTGCACTAACACTGCCCTCCTAATCAAAGAATCTGCCACTTTGTTGGCTTTCCCTTCTTATGTTTTATGGTAAATGTATAGGCCTATAGATATTACACCCATTTCATGTGTCTGTGGCTTAATCTCTCTTGACTATTTAGAAAAATCAGTGCATGATTGTTTGTGAACACCACAAATTCCATAGGTAACAAATAGTGCCTCCATTTTTTAAGTGCTTGCGCCATAGCATACATTTATAAGTCATATGATGAATATTTTTTCTTTGCCTCATTCAATTTTTCACTAAAAAATGAAATGGGTTTCCCCACCTAACTTAATAGTGCCCCTATGGCCAAGTTGCTAGCATCACATTCTATTGTAAATACCTTAGTAAAATTAGGAAGTGTAAGGATTGGTTGTTGTGCTACCTTTTGCTTGAGGTAATCAAAGCTTTGATCAGCCTCCTTTGTCCACTAAAATTTTCTTCTCTTCTCCCCTTTGATGGTGTCTATCATAGGTGCCACAGTGTGACTAAATCCTCTTATAAACTTCTAGTAGAAGCTTGCTAGACCATGCAAGCTTCTGACTTCCCCAAAAGGGAAAACTTTAAGAAACCCCCCCCCACCAGAAAAGCTATAAAATCCTCATGAATCTTTCATACTTCCCAAAAAAATATTAATTTTAGAGGCAATTTTTTTCATTTTCTGTGAAAAAAAAAATCCCCATTGGTGAATCTTTTGGAATCACTAGAAGTCTATGGAAAATTCTGGTGAAATGAAAAAATTTTAAAACCAATAAAATATTTTCATTGGAGATTAAAATCTATTTTCAAACCAATAAAATATTTCCATTGGCAAATTAAACCTATTTTCAAACCAGAAAAAATAATTTTGTTGGCGATTATTTTTTTTCAAACTAAAAAATAAAATTCATTGATGAATTAAACCTATTTTCAAATGATTAAGAAAAAAAATTGGTGAATTAAATAGAATATCAAACTAATAAAAAAATTCATTGGCCGATTAAATTTAGTGGCGAATCCACTACTATTCAATGAATTTTCAATGGATGGTTGTACTTGCATTCTGGAAGTATATCTCTCAAGCACTAGATTTGCGAATGGAAACCTCTGGAATAACACTAGAACCATTAGATGTGGAAATGTGACGAGATCAAGGGTCATCATCGTGGTAATTAATTCGACGAGTTGGATTTCGGTGATGAGCGATAGAAGAACTTAAGTGGTAGAAATATGCATGTGCATTAAGTTTGTTTTAAAAGATGGACTTCCTAGAAAGAACGTAGGACCAAGGATTAAAGACTTAAGAATGTTTTACATAAAGGATGTGGCACATCAATCTAACCATGACCATTCGATGAATTTTTGATGGATGGCTTCAGTTGCATTTCAGAAGTATATCTCTCAAGCACTAGATTTGTGAATTGAAACCTCTAGAATAACAGTAGAACCATTAGATGTGGATGCGTGGTGAGATCAAGGGTCATCATCATGGTAATGAACTTGATGGGTTGGATTTTAGCGATGAGCAATAGAAGAACTTAAGTGGCAGAAATATGCATGTGCATAAAGTTTGTTTTAAAAGAGGGACTGCCTAGGAAGAACGTAGGACCAAGGCTTAAAAATTTAAGAATGTTTTTTTTTTTTATCAGTGATACTTTTTTATTTTATTAATTATAAAGCAAAAGATAAAAATTCTATAAAGTTCGCAACATCCAAAAATTACCAAAAAAGTTGATCGGTGATATTTGTTTATTTTATTAATTATAATGAAAAAGATACAGATTCTACAAACTTAGCAACATCCAAAAACTACCAAAAAAGTTGAATAACTAACTCAAAAACTAGAGTATCATAGCTTCCCTAAATAACTATTCCTTTGTACTACCCAAACGAGTAACAACCTATACCCAAGCTGCAGAAAGATTACAATTCCACAGCCAATCTAGGCTTAACCCCAAAATTTTGGCGTAGAGGTTAAAAACAAAACAAAAAACTACACTTTATGTTAACCATTATTACTCATTCTTCTTCGAAGACTTTCCCATCTCTAGCGGTAGTATCTCCTTTAACAGTTTTGGCTTCTTTTGTAGATGCAGTCCCTTCTTTTTGCACATCTCCTCTCTAGCAACTTATTTTATATTTTCTATTGTTTCCTCTAATGCCATTAGCTTAGCATAGATTTTAAGTACTTTCCACCCATGCTCGGCTCCTTCCCACTACTGGTCTTTAGTGCAACCCTCTGGCCATCTGATAAAGAGGTTATTTAAATCCGCAAGCTCTAGGCCCCCACCATCCATTCCTTCTATTTTGACCAACCCTACTCCTGGTATCACCCATTGTAGAATGCTTTCCATGTCCACTAAAAAATATTTATGCACCAGAGTTTTCATTACTCTCCTCACCTCGTTCATCGGTTCTCCTAAGTCTAAACCCCAAGCCATGACCAATGATAAGATATCCATATTCATTCTGAATCTATGTGTCAATTTTTCAAATCCATCCCCCAACATTATTTGAACTGCTTGCACCACTTTCTCTTCCTTGTAGAGAAATAAACCTCGCAACCTCTACACAGATGCTTTACCCACAAAGAAGTCCAGCTTCCTCCACGATGTCATGGTGAAATTGGCCTCCATTGCTTTTCTGTTTCATTGTCTTCCAACTTATCATCCACTGCCAAAAGGATAAAATCCTATTATCCTTACACTTGAACTCGAAGAAGCATCAAGGGTGATAGGTGAATGTCATTATAACACCTCATTTCACTAGCCTTCTCCATAAATGCACCTTGCTTGTCACCTTTCCTATCTTAATTCACCAAATTTGAGGTTTTGGTACTTTTCCTAACCTTACTACCATAGTAACTTAGTTGCAAGTCTTTCTTGGTCATCTTTGTAGTCGGTGGGTCAAAAGTTTCAAAAAATTTGAAACTTCAGACTTTGGTTCTAAGGTTCCAAATTTTAGCGACCACACAACATTATGGACCAAGACCGTTCGAATGAATTTTTGATGGACGATTGTAGTTGCATTCTAGAATTATATTTCTCAAGCACTAAATTTGCGAATGGAAACCTTCAGAATAACACTAGAACCGTTAGATGTGGACACGTGGCTAGATCAAGGGTCATCATCCTGGTAATGAATCTGACAAGTTGGATTTTGGCGATGAGCGATAGAACTTAAGTGGTAGAAATATGCATGTGCATTAAGTTTGTTTTAAAAGAGGGACCACCTAGGAAGAACGTAGGACCAATGCCTAAGAACTTAAGAATGTTTTACACAAAGGATGTTGCAAATCAATCTAACCATGACCATTCGATTAATTTTTTATGGATGATTGTAGGTGCATTCTACAAGTAAATCTATAAATTAGTAGACTTGCGAATTGAAACCTCCAAAATAACACTAGAACCTTTAGATGCGGACACATGGTGAGATCAAGGCTCATTTATCTCTTTTCAATGACAACATATTACATTTCATTTAATTGAAATTCTCAATATTTTTCAAGAACATGTGGTAGTCGTACTACTCATGGTGATTAATGCCATATGAACATCCGAAGTGATTGATTGGATAGCTCATGAGTCATAGCTTTAATGAAACAAGATTTGTATTGATTTCAAATTTTCATAATTCATATCGTTCGAGTGACACTGGAGTCTGGCGATTTTGATAGCTTGTTACTTGTCAGCTTGAGGTACAGTTTGTGTGCAGCTAGACATTAATCAAATTAAACATTTTAATTGTACATGTAAGGCTTAATTTGGTTTTGGTTTGTGCAAATCACCATTATGGATCATGATTATATGGTATACATAACCTCACAGTGCACACGTGACACGTGTGAGGTGTACATAGGAACAAGGCTGGTAGTGGCACTATTGATGACACTGTTGGCCCAAAAATAACTACATAAGGATAGTAACTAGTGAGCACAACTAAAATCATTCGTTGAAGGCTAAAGGCCTTACTATTGAGTGCAATGTTCAAATTTTTGTAAGGTTTTTCATTTTGTAGGGTTAATAGGGATTCAGGAAGAAGATCATGTGGCATTATTAGGGATACTCTAAATTCTCCTACCTATAGTTATGTAGTCACAGAGTCAATGATCAATTTCATTTAGGCTTCAAGTTCAGAATGGGTGGAATTGGAAAGAAGTTGATTTGGTTCACCTGACTTCTCAGACAGGTTTTGAACCAGGAGAGGTGCTCTAATGGGAATAACCACTATTCCCAGTGCATAGAAGCTGCAAGTAAAAGATGGGAGCAATTTTACAACCCCTCATCTTTTGCATGACTTTGATTTTCAAAGGGGAGAAGTACATTTTGTATCTTCACAACTCCCATTTCCCTGGTTTGATTGGCTCCCTTTTCTCCATGCATTCATTTTCAAAGCTACTGGCTAATCTGGGAAGTCCCATGCATTTATTTTCAGAGCCCATGGTTGACCCAGAAAGTCCCATTATTTTCAAACAAACATGTATTACATTTGTGTTTTCACCAATGATCGAGCATAAGCTTGGTGATTGCACTTACATTTTTATTTGTACTATGTAATAATGTGACATTGTCATTCAGTTGCAATAAAATAAATGGTTGTTATATTAAGAATCAATTGATGAAATCATAGCAATTGTGCTATTAAAAAGCATAGAAAATCAATTGATGAATCTATTCATATCAAAAAAAAAAATCCTTTAAGAAAATATCTATTTATGAAATAATTGCATATAGATTTAAAACTTAAAAGTAAAACATAAAGCAATAAAAATACTAAAGTTAAGTATTCGAATCAATTAAGTTGGTTTTTTGATTTGCACTAATCGTGATTATCACTATAGTAACCCAACCTCACATGTGACATGTGTGAGGTGTACATAGGGACCAGGCTGGTAGTGGCACTATTGGCAGCAATGTTGGCCCATAATAAGGATAGTGAGCACAACTAAAATAATTCATTGAAGGCTAAAGGCTATACTATTGACTCTCGAGTGTAATGTTTGAATTGTCATAAGGGTTTTCATTTTGTAGGGTTAATAAGGATTCAGGAAGAAGATGATCTAGTATTATTGGGGATACTCTAAATTCTTCTTCTTGCAGTTATGTAGTTACAGAGTAAAAGACCAGTTCCCTTCAAGTTAAAAATGGGTGGAATTGGAAATAATTTTATTTGGTTGACTAGAATTCTCAGATAGGTTTTGAGCTAGGTTGGGGAGCTCTGATGGAGATAAGTTCTCTCCAAGTGCATGGAAGCAACAAGTAGAATATGGGAGTAGTTTTGCAACCCCTCATCCTCTATATGACTCTAATTTTCAAAGGGGATAAGTAATTTTTTTATCTTTAACAACACAAATTTCCCCCGTTTGATTAGCCCCCCTTTCCCCATGCATATTTTTCAGAAACCATGATTGGTGGTGGCCCCCCTCCATGCATTTATTTTCATATTACAGAAAGTCAGAGACCATGGTAGAAGCTTGGCGCTTGTGCTTACATTTGTATTTGTACTATGTAATAATGTGATCATGAATCTAATGATGATAGGTAAGAAGGAAGCCATATCAATTTCAAACTTGGTTTAAGTGAGGCCACAAAAGAAGCATATACTACTAGAGTATCCATAGCTAAAAAAATGGGTTATGAAGGTGGTTCTTTGGGATCCCAAAGACAAGGCCCTTGGATGGTAATAGATGTAGAGCATAGAAAAGCAAGTGATTTTTCTGGCCTTGGGATTGGAGGTGAAAAAGTAGACCTAGGGCATACAAGAAAATTTGTTAGAGCTTCAAATCCTCATCCTCATGGTCAGACACAATCACAACGAGGACATGCCCATGGTGGAGAGCTTAGTGCAACTGGCACTGCCTCTAGTGGTGATAGTATGGGTAGTAGTACTAGTAGTGGTCAATATTTGCTACAACAACAAACTACACACAAGAGGACAACAATACAATATACCACAGAAACACTAGGTGATCAAGGCATACAGAAGAGGCAAAGAATTTTGATAGGTCCAAGTCACACTACTAGTGGATCCACCACAAAGGAGTTATTTCTAGGCACCCCAGTGCCAGTTAGTTTGGTTGTGACATCATTAGGAACTCCAAGTACTACTACTCCTATTCCTTCACCATTCAAGCATTCCATTGTTCCTATGTCCCTAGGTTTTGATTACATTGAAGAGTTTAAAAAGAAATCAGACATGAATAAAAAAGAAAAGAAGCAACCGATGGAGAGTGCATCTGTTGTAACTTCAAATCCTGCCACAACCATGGTATTACCCACATTTGACACAAATAAATAAATCATGGAGTACACATTTCTTGTTCCCACAATTCAAGACAAACTAGCAAATCAGATGGCTTGATCTGAATTCCAGGTGAACAATATTCAATTGGATTCTTCTGGACTCGGAAATACTAAAAAAATTAATGTATCAAAGAAGAACAATGAATTGGTGTACACATCATTGATAAAGAAAGATAGAGAGAAAAAAAGGTTGTAGACTCAAATTGAAAAGTTACAAGAAGACCTAGCAAATGACAAAGCAAAGAGGAAAACAATAGATAACAAAGCAATGAATTAGAAAAAAGAATACAAAAATCTGCCTCTGCATCAACAAGCAAAGATGATAAGTAGAACAAGACTACAGTGAATGAACTAAAGAAAAGGCTAGATGAGAGAAAAAAGAAATATGATGAAAAATCCACTTCAGAAAAACTAAGACTAAGCATTGCAAATGGAAATGCACAGTGGGAACAAAAATTGGAGAAGGAGAGAAAAAGAAATGAAAGATTGGTGGCAGAGGTGATGGAAGCAAAAAAATGAAATTGAGACTTGTCAAAATAAGTTATCTGCATTTTTTAGAGAGACAATGACCCATATGAAACAAAATATCTGGGATGAAATAATGCAGAGGATTGATCATTTGTGTGACACAATTCAATTGATTGATGCTATCAGACAACATCATAAGAAGCTCAACAATTATTTAGTGGACAATAAAAATGTGTTGGCATTAGAGAAATCTACAAAAGAAATTCAACAAATAGTCTACAAAGCCAATGACAATGTTTTGAAATCAAAAGGGATTACTAATCAGCTTGCTAAATCAATGACGTTGTCATCTATCATTAAAAAGTGTTTGAGAATGCGTGAAATAAAGGAATATTTGAATTTGGTTGCAGACAAGATGAAGAAGGTGGATGAAAAGGTAAGGAACTTCATAAAACTTGGTTTTCTAGAGGGTTTTGAGACAAATGAGCGATTCATTGGAAAGAATGATTTCAGAAAGAAGATGGAGGATGCAATGAAGATTGATTTGGGCTAGTTTCCTCAAAACCCAGATGTGGTGAACTACTTGGATTCCATCAAACCATTGCTAACTTTGAATGAAAATTTGACTGAATAATGCAAGACAGGTTCCAATTTGAATCATGAATTGTTAACAAATCTTCAAGTCAAACAACATCAGTTAGAACAAATGACAATTCCACCACCTAAACTGTGGAATTTGCTAGAAAAGGTGTTGCAGTGATTTGATTTTTGATAATATGGGTTTCCAAGTTCTAACTTAGCTCTGTGCAGAATTGTCTTTGTTCCAACTCAAACATCAATAATGTGTCGATGTTAAATAATAAATTATATGTATTATTTATCTTTTCATTTGAAGAAAAAGTCTGATAGTGGTTTCAACTACTAGATACACTTCAAATGATTGTTGATGTTCATTGTTGTATATGCTACTAAGACTATTGCTTATATGCTATTAGGTATTGAGCTGAGTGATGAATCGCTTAGTACATGTTCAAGTTTTACTTTTAACACAATTAAAATATGAACTATAAGGTGACTTTAATTCTAGGCATCCATAATCTTAGTTAAATTGCATTACAATTCACACATCGATACTCAATCTCCATGACTAGTATTACTTATTAGATCCACTAAACATTTATATGAATTCATGTTTTAATCAAGGTATTTTAATTGGTTCATTAAACTAGATCAAGAATTAAAATATACATCAATGCATAATGACAAAGAAGATTAATGAAAGATCATTGATCATATTTCATTAATAATTCATGTATAATTCACTGTGCTGAGTAACTTAAGTTGATGCATACGTAACCTTTGAGTTACGATGTATTATCTATGAGTTTACTAAGTAGTTTTCTAGTGGATTATCTATTATTAGAATTGGAATGATATATTTTTGGTTAGTCTCTTTGTTGTGGTTACTATCACTCAAAGTCATGGTTTTGGTGCTTTTCCTAACCTTAGTCACTAGTCCTCAGAGATTTATAATTTATAACCTTATCGGTCGCTAGTCATCAAAGTTTTATTATTTATAACCTTGTCACGGAGTTCTAAAATTTCATAACTTCCCAATTCCCCAAGTTGGTTCACTTTGTCGAGTTGCAAACTTGCAAGTTTTTCTAGTTTCTTGGTCATCCTTGTAATCGGTGGGTCAGAGGTTTCGAAAACTTCAAAACTTTAGACTTGGGTTCTAAGGTTCCTAGTTTCAGTGACCATGCAACATTATGGACTTATGTACAGACTAAACTAGAGTTTTCTTTTAAGGAATTTCCAAAAGCATGCATTTTTCAAGGCTATCTTTTCGAGGAATGAAATTGAATGTCACATTCAATGCATGTCCTATCAAAAATAATAACATAAGTGTGTGGCAAAGTTTTACTCAAAAATCTAGCCTGCATTCTTGTTCTTTGGAAAGGCTAGTACTTCTCAAGTGCAAACAATTTTTTTACTTAGACATTTATCCTACATTCTCGTTCTTTTCCAAGACTAGTACTTCTGAGGTGCAAACATTCTTTCTCCGTGAATTTTCATTTTGCACTCATGTAGAGTGAACGTACAATTGGTGTAAGGGATATGGAGCTCAGACCTTTTAAGTTAGAATAATTTTGGGTGTGCCTAGAGAGGGACGACAAGACTAAGCTAGATATAAAACTCTTAGAAAGTAGGCTAGCTCAGGCTGGAGGGTGTCTGAAAGTTGTGTTGAGTGTGGACCTAATAAGTGCATGTGCAAGAAGGTACATTCCATAGACACGGGAAATTAAAGCCGCGGATGGGACTGTAATTGCAGAAATTTCTCCTAAAGTTATTTCCCGAGTGCTGAGGATTATAGAAAGGGAACCTATAGAAGACATGTCTATCGTAGTGGCAGGTGAATCTTTCGAAGCGAATAAAGACTAGTGTAAGAAATCCATGGCCAAAACCTAGCTGAAGACTAAAAGGAGAGGTAAGTCGCAACTGCCAAATTAACTCAAAAGATTGCATTTTAAGGGAGAAATTGCAGATGCTATTGCTTTATTGCACCATGTTGTTGGGAATGCACAAGTTGAGTTATTTGATGATTGGATGTACCGGTTTATCTTGATAGTTTGTGATGAGAACATTTTCATTTACTAGGCTGAAGTTATTTGCTTCCATTTGAATGAGCAATTAATTAATTTCCATAAGACTGCTACTTTTTGTATGTGTTCTTTCTTGACCTACATTATAGGTAGTCAGAGGTCCTTTTGGCCAGGATTGGAGCCAGAAGGAACCCCAACTTCCTATATTCCTGTGTATAAATGCTTTCCTCAATTCACTAAAAAATTTGGAATGGGTGATTTTTGTCGTGTTAATGATGCATTTTTAATGGAGGTCATGAGGAAGCTAGATGGAAATCCAAAAATGCGCCTTTCCCCTAAATCCATTTCTCTTGTATCAAAATATGGGAGTTTTTATATCCAATTTGATAAGTTTTCCTATCTGAGAATAGGGGGTTTTGAGTAAGCCCAATTGAAATTACCTCGATATCCTGAAGATTTAATGATATTTCTAGAAGTTTTTTGACAAATGGAAATGGTTAATATTAAGTATACGAACATGGGGAAACGAGGGTATTCCTTCCCATTGGAGACCCCTTCTTTTCTATGCAAAACAAACCAGATGGCCAAGGGAGCTGAAGGACTTCTCAAGGAATATAACCTCTAGAATTTTTCTATGAGAGCTAATTTTGATAGTAAGGGTTTTGTGAAGCAAAATCTCTATGGAGGGAGCTCATATCAGCATCACCCATCTATCAAATATTTCTGGGAAGATTGTGTTGATGAGAATGAAGTTTTGAGAAGAGATTATATGAGGCTAACTCTAAAACAAATACAGGCTTTCGATCTTCAATTTGACATTCTTGAAAATGTAGCTGAGGATTCAACAATCTTAGATCCTAGATGTGAAAAAATTGCTTGATAAATCCCACCCTAGGGTTGATTGGAACCAAAGTGAAATTTTAGATATGAGGGTGTGTGCTGCCCCAGTGCTTAAAAGAACCCAAGACTAGTTGGATGGGAAATGGCGGGAAGTTTTTGGTCCTATTCAGGAGTCGAAGTCATCATAGAAGAATGAACAGGGGTCTACACAAGCATTTGGTGCAAGTGTATCATCGGGGAAACAATCTGTTAGGTCGTCTAGTGAAAATTCTTAGTCAGGAGGTGATGGTGATAGGCCACAAGAAATAGTCAAGTTGAAGAGAATCTTTGAACAAGACAATGTGCTTTCTCCTACCCCTAAGAAGAATACCAATCAAGAAAAACTTGTGGCTACAGATTCTGAAGCTATCTTTAAATAGATCACTGAAGATAATATCTTTCCTCCTATGTCTAAAGACTCTAAAATGCCATCTTCGTCACTGATAATCCACCTTTCACTCCTACCACTCCTAAAGAAACTATTACTGGAAAAGAAGATTATGTCTGGTAGTAGCCTCCCCAGGATGGCTAAAAAAAGCAGTGGAGAAGAAGAGAAAGTATACTCCTACAATGACAGTTGGAGTGGATACAGTTGCAAATTTACTTCAAATCTCTTCAAAACCTAAGAAAACCAAGAGGATGTCAAGAATGGTGACTGATGCTACTTCTGGAAATCAAATGTTAGAAATTGTTGACCCTGTCAAGGATTTAAATGAAGATGAAATAATAGCGGTGGACTAAAAAGTCACACATGTTGATATGGGGCCTCCAACACTGGAAGGTGATATGTACCATGCCAATTATTCAGTCATTACCTTGATTAAAAGAGTGAGAGAACAGAGGAAAGAAAATATAAAACTATAATTTCAAGTCATCGCATTGAGTAACTTTATTTCTTCCATGGCCACTCCTCCTACATCTGATGAAGCCGCAAGTTCTCAGTCTTAGGTAGAGGGCATCAATGTGCTCACCATAGAGAAAATTAAAAATAATTTAAGCTATTCCAGAATTCCTTGTAAGGGGATCAAAACAATATCTCAAGAGGCTATCTTCTTTCTGAATAAATCTTTACAGTTTTACACTCGAGTTCTTGACAAGAGGAAGGAGTTAGTAGGAGAACTTCAAGATGTCAAAAAAGATCAAACTAATCTCTATGTTCTCTCTCAAGAAATGAAAGAATTGAACTCTATGGATCCGAAGATATTAATTGGTGAGAAAATTTTGAATAATCCTAAGGAGCTATACGCTTCTCGGTTCGATTCATTAGAATGGAAATTGAATATATATGATAATCTAGTGAATGAAATTAAGAACACACTTGAAAAATATTATGAAATGTTGGAGGAAATTAAAAAATATTTTCATATTCTAGGAGCATAAATTACTGATGATTTTGATGAAAGGATTCTAGATATAAGAGAGATCTCTCTAATGTTTAGAGAGAAATTCAATAAAGAAATATCTGATCTTGCTACAGTGACATGGAGCTCCACCTGAAGGCTTATAATTCTAGAGAAGAGAGAAGATCTTAGATGTTGTTTGATTCTGAAAAGGCTTTGGAAAAATGGAGAAATAGGTTACAGATTACTACAACACTAGGGAGCAAAAACATCACCGCAATTGTCACCAAGTATCGGGAATACAGGAAAAGATTAAAGGCATAGGAGGCATTACTGAAGGAGAAGGATGTGGAAAATATTGAAAGCGAAGGAGTCGATGTTGTTTAGTTTTTAGTTTTTATGTTATTTTCTTTAATTTGGCTCTCTTGATACTTCAAAGACCTTTTATTTTAATTTCTAAAACGGTTGTCTTCAAGGAACCGTTATCAAGACAAAAAAAACTCTAGTATTTTTTATTGCTTTTTTGTTATTTCAATATAGAAAGACAATGGTGAAGTTCATGCATGTGCAATCTTTGAGTTATGGTGTGTACTGTGTGGATTTATTGTGCTTTTGTTGAGTAGTTTGCCAGTGAATTGTCTATTATTGGAATGATAATTTTTTGGTTAATTGCATTGCTATGGAATGTTTATCTGTGAATAAATATTTTATGGCGATGGATGTGTAATGAGTTCTTTGAATAATTTAGGTGATTTGGTAGTTTAAGCTTTTATTTTTTAAGTTGTGTGGATGTCTTTATAAGTTATTTATGTTGAACTATTAGCTTCTGTTAGCTTATAAGTTGTGGATGTTGAACTGTTAACTTTTGTTCAAGGAATGGATTAATATTCTTTGAGATATTTATCAAAGATTTTGTGAATGGGAATGCAATAGGAATTTATGAGTTGAGTGATAAGTGTTGTTCTTTAAAAATGATGTAAAAACACATATCAAATTCAATACCATGGAATACAATATAAAATATAAAATATCACAATTTCATGGAATACAATATAAAATATCATCAACTAAAGTTTGGAATATGATTCATGAAGTGCAATATAAAATAAAATATCATGAAGTACAATGATTCACAATTTCAATTTTCATTCAATACAATATAAAATATCATCAACTACAATTTGTAATGTTCAATGGAAACTGATTCATGAATCTTGTAGTGCAATATAAATACCTAAAAGCTGCTAATTCTCTTCCATTTCCCAAATTGAGTCAGGGTCCTGAAACTGATGTTCAACATTAGATAGAGTAAAAGAGTCATCTTGAAGCTCTTGATTCTGAGTCTGCTCTTCACCTTCTCCGGCCTGTGTCTCAAATTCAACATTCACTATGTCATTTTTTTCAATGTCATTTGTCCTAGTCTCACTGCCCATGGCAGTGCCACCACTACCAGCCTTTGGAATTGGAGTGTTGCACAGACTGGTCCCTCTTCTTTCACATGTGGACCTCCAGATTGTGAGTGCCCTATCAAAACAAAAAAATTTAATATTATATGCAGTTCCTTTCATCCTCAAGAAATTTTCCAAATTCTTGTCTAGTTTGTTTCTTAACTTTGATTTCAAAAACCCTAATGAATTGAAAAATATCTCATCCTCCACCGACCCCAATATCATTGTTTGACATAAATCAACAAGTTTGAAATATTCTGATATCTTATCATGCAATATTTCACTCTGACCTAAGTTTTTCCAAACCCTTTTTATTGATCCTGGTTCAAAGGTCTTATCCTTGCCCATGGATTTATACTGGTCCTTAATAGCTACTAGAAAATCCTTACATTTCTTTCTTAACTTATCTTCATTTAAAATTTCTTCTATTTTCTGCTCATTGATTGTTACAGTTTTCAAAAATTGTTCGATCATATTTTTACTTGAGCATGAAAAAATCTTGGGTTATCTTGGTTTGCACAAAATTGAGGATACACAATACTCATGGCTTCAAGTATTTCATCTCGAGGGAATCTTTCACGAATCTCTAAGGAAAGAGATTTTGTAATTTCCTTTGAATTATCACCAACAGATTTAACAATGTCTTTAAAATCTTCCTCATTAATAGGTACTTCTCTGCTAGAGCACCTGGTAGTCTTACATTGGTACATTTGTATCTCATATCCACGTACACAGATACATAAGTGCCCACTTCCATTAAACTGTAAATAATTATCAGGATCATTCAAATCAATAATTTTCTGCCACAGGTTGTAATCTACACCATCTTGTGTTAGATCTAGATATAAATGATCGAGGGCCAAGCATGTATGTTTACATAGATTGGAATATTCATTAATATACATATTTCTGTCTTAGGATTTCTTCACAAGACTGTTCATTTCATCCAACATGGGGAGAAGACTAGCTAAAGTCAAGAGTGTCTCTATATCGCTTAACCTATGTAAGAGGTCAGGAGCTTTGTCTAGTGTCCTACAATTTTCTTACATCACTCCAATTAAGGATTGTATTCTGAAAGAACTCGTTGTGTTGGTCCATGCAGGGAGATCCATCTAGTATCGACATCCTTGAGAAGCTTGTTTTCTGGTGTTATTCCCTCAGCAAAATTTTGAAATTTCGTGAAACGTTTGGGACTTCGATAGAAGTATGTATGGATCTCATGGACTAGATTTTTAACTTTTGATACTGTAGGAAACTTGCTTACAATTTTGAATGCCAAATTTATTATGTGGGCCATGCAGTGAATGCCAAGCATGTATGGTGCACAAGTAGTTTGTAACTTTGTGAAAACACTGGTCCTTTGACCTTGCATCAATGCAGCTCCATCAGCTCCTACACACACCAACTTTTCTACAATTGTCAACTCATCCATACCTACAATTTCATTCAAATATTTCTTGACTAGTTCAAATATATTATGTGATGTTGAACTATCCTTCATTTTATGAACACAAAGAATATGAGCTTGGTGAACATGTACAATATACAAATGCATACAAACCCAATAAGTATTGTCTACCGTAGTACCTTCATCTAAAGATAATGCAATGAAGTTTGACTCTTTTACTTTCTCCTTTAAATCTTCCTTTTCCACTGCAGCAAGACACTTTTCCCATTCCCATCCAACTTTTACTGACCAATGTGTGTAGGGATAGTGAGGAACATTCAAAAAAGATAATAAACCAGAATATTTTGGGTATTCTATCATAGGACGCCCTCTAGACAAAATATGAAAAACAACACTCATCTGAATAGTTTTTCACATATTTTCTCCTTCCATTGCTTTTCCAAATTGAGCCTCAAGTGTACCTTTACATGCAGCAAGCTTTGACATGCTTTGGTGATGCTCTTCATAATCTACGACATACCTAACATGAAGACATTCTTCCTTTGATTTCCATCATAATACTGATTGTTCCTTTCTTTCTATGATTTTTTTTCATAAACTTTACCGATATACTTTTCTATAGTGTCAATCTTCAGCTGCAATGTCTTGGTTTTTCCCAATTTTCAAGTACAAATCATACATTTGGCATGTGTTGCTTTTTCAATATCATATTATTCTCCCACTACTACAATGAATGGGTACTTTAACAACCAACCCAGTTGAAAATTCCTTGTCATTTCCCACTCACTCCCCCTTTTTGGTTTGTTTTTCCTTTTCTTGCTACCGACATCATCCTCATCCAATTCATTTATCTCATTCTGGCTAACCAAGGTATCCCTTGGAGCATCTTCTACGGTATTTCCATCCCCATTTGAATTTGATACATTTTGATTTAAATCAATGACAATCTCAATTTGACCTTCCACTAGTGCTAAGGTATTGTGAATGCTACCAATATTTGGTGGAAGAGTTGATGATGTAGCTCCATCTTGACCTAATCCATCAGAAGCTTTGGTAATTCCAAAGTAATACTGTATGGTACGTCTAAGTTTTGGGAATTTTGATGGTCTCTCAGTCTCTTGATCTTCACCACACTGAGGGGCAACAGGAGTATTTTCAACACCCTGAGGAGCGACAGGAGTATTTTTGCCACCCTAACTCTAAGGAGCGGCAGGAGTAGTTTCACCATCCTGAGGAGCGATAGTAGTATTTTCAACACCCTAAGGAGTGGCAAGAATATTTTCACCACCCTAACTCTGAGCAGCGCTAGGAGTATTTTCAACACCCTGAGGAGCGGCAGGAGTAGTTTCAGCACCCTAAGGAGTGGCAGGATCCTTACCATTGTTGCTCGAGTCACTCGACATATTAATCTCTGATTCAATTGACATATTCATCTCACTTCAAATAAAAAACTAGAAAAAAATATCTTCTTTTTTAAGGACAAAAAATAATAATATAGATCCCATTCCCTACTCAATATAATCTTTAAGATTGAAGCAAGAATGGAAAAGAGATAAAGAAAACTTATTATTATAACTAATAACACTATGAAGAAATGATCAGTGATCACTCACCTTTAAGTCTACGTTTTCAGCTTTCGCTGACTTCCGAATTGAAAAGTAGAACCCCAGAACTGAACAAAATGTGTAAGAATAAATGACACTTTTGATTTTATTTATATCAATCCACGATTCCATATTTGGTGAATTCCGTGAGATTTTTAAATGGTATATTAAAATTTTGGTGAATACGTTGTAATTTTCAAGGTGAAATGTGTCCTCAAATTTAATTATTTTTTAATGTTATTGGCAAAATAGGTCCTCATAAGCAACTATTTATAAATTTTAATTGGCAAAATGAGTCTTCACAAGCAACTATTTGTAAATTTTAATTGGCGAAATGGGTCTTGATACAATGTTGTTTTAATAGTATTGGTGAATATGTAGGTGTTTTTTATTAAATGCTTCTAGGATTCAGGCAAAAATATTAGTCAATCCATTTGAAACGCATAGTTTTACAATGGAGAATTTGTTGCTTAAATATGCCTCATAAAAAAATTATTGGCAAATCAACATGCATTGGACCTATGTTTCATAAATTCCAGGCAATTTGGATACCCTGTGGGTGCGAGAAATTCACCAATTTTGAGTTGACCAATTCCTAGAATTCACGAATTGGCGAAGATTCGCCACTAAATTTTTCCATGTTCCCCAACTATTCTAGGTGTAGGCTAGTTGAGAATGGCCTCAACTTTATTTGGATCCATCTTCAAGTTTACCCCTGAGATCACAAAACCCAAGTACAAAAGTTCTTACTTCATCCATTCACATTTCTTGAGTTTAATCATGATCTTTTCTTCATGTAGCTTCCCCAAAACTTTGTCCAAGTGGCTCAAATGGTTCTCTCTTATCTTGCCAAATACCAAGATATCATCTAAATACACCACTACAAACTTGTTAATGAAATCCTTTTAGAACCTCATTTTGTGTCTCATGAATGTGCTAGGAGCATTAGATAGCCCAAAGGGAATCACCAACCATTCATAAAGGCCCTCATTAGTCATGAAAGTCATCTTCCACTCATTGCCCTCTCTAATTCTTATCTGGTCATAGCCACTTTTTAAGTCTATTTTGGAAAAGTAGTTTTCCCTTGCCAAACTATCCATGAGGTCTTCCATTCGGGGTATAGTAAACCTATACCTAATGGTTATCTTGTTAATAGCTCTTGAATCTATGCGAAGTCTCCATTCACCATCCCTTTTTGGTGCCAAAACAGTTGGCACAACACATGGACTAAGGCTCTTTCTTACCAAACCCTTGTCTAGTAGCTCTTGCACCTGCCTTTTGATTTCCTCATTTTGTTGAGGTGTCATTTTATGTGCTGCCTTATTGGGAAGGCTTGCACCAGGGATTAGGTCAATATGATGACTTACATCACATATTGGAGGCAATGAACTTGGAAATTCCTTCACCACAATGTTCTCATATCTATCAAGCAAGGTTTGGACCTCTTGAGGAACTTCTTCATCTCTATCATCTACTGCTACATCAGTAATTGGATTTCAAATAATGGAAAAACCAACCTTCTCTTCCTCCAAATCCTTTAGAAACACCTTCTCCTTCACAACCATTACACTAGGTCCTTCATGGACTATATTCTCATCTTCTTGTAGAGGTTCTAATCTAATCTGCACACCATCTTTTTCAATTTGATATTCATTCTTGAAACCATCATGTTGTGCTTTCTAGTCATATTTCCAAGTCCTACCAAAGAGTAGGTGGCACACATCTATGGGCACAATATCATAGAGTATTCTATCTTTATAAGTCCCTATTGAGAATTCTACATATTTTTTCTCATTGAAAAGAACCTATTGCCCCTTTTTTAACCATGAAATTTTGTATGGATTGGAGTGGGGTATTCTTTTCAACTTGAGTTTCTCTACCATTTCTACAGATACTATATTTTCTATGGAGCCAAACTCAATTATGACCTTACATTTCCTTGGACCTTGCAAGTTGTCCTAAATAGAGCTTTCCTTTGATGTGGCTCCTTTGAAGTTGGCACTTTAATCTATGTCCTTCTAATCATCAAAGACTCCCCTAATTCTAGTTTGGAACAGAGAGTTGAAGGACCTGCACATGAGCCCACACTTTCTACCTCTTCTTCATGAACAAGTTGAGTTCTTCTTTCTCCACTTTGATAGCTTATGCCCTGCTTATTTGGAAACTTCCATGCAGGGTGTCCATATTGATTACAATCAAAACACTTTCTTGAGAGAGCATTAGAGCCTCTTGTTGATCCATTAAATCTTCCCCTACCTCCTGGCCTTCTTCCTCTAAAATTTCCCCTTGTTTCTCCACTTGACTCTTGACTAGTGCCTTGTTCATTTGGTGTCTTTTGAAAACCTCTTTCTCCAGGGTTACCTCTACCCCTAAAACTCTTACCCTTTCCCCTAGATTGCTTTTCTAACCTCTTCTTTATCTTCTCCTCTTCCTTTGTAGCCATTTAGAAACACTCTTCTACTGACCTAGGAGTGATTAAATTGATTTCTTCTTGAATTACAACCCTTAATCCATTCAAATATCTAGCCACTTTTTCTTTCTCATTATCCATGTGCCCAAACCTTATTGTTAATTTATGAAATTCTTTAGTATAAGTAGCTACATCCATCTCTCTTTTTTTCAAACTTTGCAACCTTTTATAAATCTATATTTCATAGTCAACAGGTAAGAATTGGCTCTTTATCTTCTGCACCATCTAGTCCCAAAAAGTAATATTAGGCTTGTACTTCTTTACCCTCTTTTCTTGAATGTAGTTCCACCAAGTTAAAGTTGTTCCCTTCAGTTTTATCTTAGCAAATTTAACCTTCTTGTCTTCAGGTATCTCCTTATACTCAAAATAATTATCTAGAGCATCAATCCATTCTATGTCTTCTTTTGCATCCATCTTGCCCCCATACATTGGAATTTCTATCTTCACCTCATGAGCCTCACGTTTTGCAGCCTTAAGCACTTGCAAGAACTTCTTCTCTTTAGGCCCCAACTCCTCTTGGGGTTTTTCTTGAGGGTTTTACTCTTCACCCTCATCTTCAGGGTCACTCACCTCAATAGTGCCCTTATCTCTCTTATCTGTCTTCTCTAGTGATTCCATTCTTTCTCCCAGGGCTCTAATCTCCTTAGCAACTACTGTGCTACCATCTTTGGAAGCATTTTGTATGGTTCTTTGCAACTTTTCTCTTGAAAACTCTAAATTCCTTTGCCAATGGATCTTAATCCTAAGCTCTGATACCACATAATGTAAGATAGAGTGGTAATGGAATCAAACACACCGATTCCAACTGGTTTCCAAACCACAATCACCTTTTGAAGAGTTCTTTCCCTTTACAACCTTTCCTATTTACAATTAGGCCTCTGGACACACTTATCCAACTATATCTTCCTCTAAAACTAATTATCAACTCTTAATGCTCAAAATTTCAAGGACCCATCAACATGTCTTTCAACATATCAAACCCTCTGATAGGGTTGCTTTGGATTTACATAGCCCAATCTACTCTTCAACGCTACTCTATGGCCTAATTAGGCCTCTTTTCCAAAGGAAGGCTATCAAAAACTTCACTACAAACCTTAAAACCTTTATGCACACTTTTGACCACTCTCAAAACCAATAATTCTAACATTTTTTTCCACTGAACAATCCAATTTCTCACTGTCCCACTCAATAACCAATGGTTTCATGTCTAGAGAGTCAATTTTTCAAACATTGTGTATGTGCTATACCACAATTTTCCATACCACCCTACCAAAAGAACATAGAAAAAACACCTACCCTAACATCCAATAGGCTCATTCCACTAGATTATTCAACTACAATATAGTGGAATGGCCTTCAATCTTCATTTCCTTTCAAAACCCTTAGAAACCCTAGCCAATAAGCAACTTATAGGGTTTTGTTATGTTTTCCCTTATTTCTCAATGAAAACCTATCATATTATACTGAAATGAAAGCTTAGACAAGTTACTAAAATATTTTAGATGACTCACATGAAACATAACTTGTACAGTATTGTACATAAAAGAAAAACACAAGTATTCTAAGAAAAAGACCAAAAAATAGAGTATTTTTGTATTAAATCTCCAAAATATTCAATTGCCAACCTTGCTTGAATGTTTGTCAAGATTTTTAACATTTTTTCAGCCTCCCTCAATAGCCACAATAGAATTCAAAAGTCTTGACTCTTAAACTTCCAACTACCCTTCATTTTGACACAAAAATACACTAATCAACTTTGCATATTGCAATACTAATTGTAATTATTGAGACCACACCCCTAACACTACTTAATAATGTTATTTACAACACAAACTTGGTCACCTTAGCCTTATTACAAACATAAAATTTCATTATCCAAAATTAGACCCCATTTAAAATGTAAAACAAGCCAAAATTGTGACCAATCGTCATTAAAGGATAGCTACCCATTTCCAAACATGGACACAATGTTGCAAAAGGTCATTGGTTGTGAGCTACTATCAATGATGGATGGTTTTTTTGGTTACAACCAAGTGAAATTCAAGGAGTTAAAATAATACAAGACAACTTTTACTACTCCTTGGGGGACATATGTGTATTTCAAGATGCCTTTTAGCCTAACTAATGTTGGTGTTTCCTTCTAGAGGGCTATGGATGTATCCTTTTTTAATTTCATTAAAATATTCATGGTAGTTTACCAAGATGATTTAATTGCTTACTCCAAAAAGGAAGAACATTATATGCATTTGGAGAAGATATAAATCAAAGCATTAAGGTATGGGATATCACTCAATCTTAAGAAGTATGCCTTTGGAGTTACAAAAGGCAAGTTTTTTGGGCACATAGTGTCCAAGGAAAGAGTGAGGATAGACTTGAAGAGAGTGGTTGCAATATACAAGATATCACAACCAAAAAATTTGAAAGGTATACAATCATTCTTTGGGCAGGTGAAATTTTTAAGAAGGTTTGTGAAAAACTTTGTAAATATCACAAGACCTACCTCAAAGATGCTTAAAAAAGGGAGAGAAAATAGCATGGAGTGAAGAGCCAACTAAGTCTTTCACAAGCATAAAACAAGCAATTAAGTGGGAACCAATCTTAATTTTCCTAACTTTTAAAAACATTTCCAACTATTTTCCTTTACTTCATTTCACACTATTGATGCAATACTTCTACAAAAGAATGAAGAGGGGTATAAGCATCCTATTTCTTTTTTCAGCTAGTCATTACATGTTATGAAATAACTTGCACAATAGAAGAATATGATATGAAATATGCTGCAAATACTTGATAATAACTGAGAACAACAAGCCACTTTGAGGGGGAAAACCTCAAAATATCTCTAATGAGAACACACTTCACACTTGATGATGAAATAAGACTCACAACCTCCTATATATACCTATTTATGCCAAGGATATCACCTAGGACAACTTAGACACACCTATATAAGACTTAGGCTGACCTAAACAACTAAATAACAATATACTAATGATAATATGACTTAATAGAGAGTTAAGATAGCCACAAGCCGACTATTCATAACCTAATGTACAATAATATTAAGGGCGTAGCATTACAAGTTGTTGAATTAAAGTATGATATGACTGAGAAGAAAGCTTATGCTTTGTTAAAAGTAGTAAAAAAAATTTAGGTCATATTTGGTTGGTGTAATAATTGTTGCATATGTACCCACTACTACTATCAAGGATATATTCACACAACAAGAAGTCACAAGGAGGAGATACATTTGGATTAACAAAATACAGGAGTTCAACATTGATATTCAAATCACTAATTTGGTCATAGTTCAAGGTGATGAGCAAGGTTGTTAGTGTCACAACCTCCTATATATACCTATTTATGCCAAGGATATCACCTAGGCCAACTTAGACACACCTATATAAGACTTTAGCCAACCTAAACAACTAAATAACAATATACTAATGATAATATGACTTAATAGAGAGTTAAGAAAGCCACAAGTCGACTATTCATAACCCAATGTACAATAATATTAAGGGCATAGCATGCCTCCCTTCTTCAAAGAAGCATTGTCCTCAATGCTAATCAAGTTTGGAAACTTTTGAATGAACTCCTCATCTTCCCATGTGGCATCTTCAACTGGTAACTTCTTCTATTGGATGAGATACTCAATGATAGTTCTATTCCTCAGCTTCTTTGTGTGTGTTTGACGAATGCACTCTGGTTCCAAAATGATTCTTCCTTCTTCATCCAGCTTGGGAATTGTTGTTTGAGTGGGAATATTATGCCCAATTACCTTCTTCAAATAGGAAACATGAAAAACTGGATGTATCTTTGTTGTTGGTGGCAACTCAAGCTTGTAGGCAACACTACCGATCTTCTACATGATTTGGTATGGACCATAATACTTTGGAGACAACTTATTATTCTTTCTTTGCTGCTTTAGTGAGATTTGCTTATAAGGCTGCAATCGCAAGAAGACCCAATCCCCAACTTCAAAACTTCTTTCACTACGATGTTGGTCTGCCTGTTGTTTCATTCAATTTTGTGCCATGGCTAAATTCTCCTTGAGTCCTGAAAGTACTTGTTGTTGATGAAGCAAGTGGTCTTCTACTACCTAAACTCTTGGGGACACCTTAATTGATGATGTGATGGAAGGAGGATGATATCCATAAAGTGCCAAAAATGGAGACATTTTTGATGAGCTATGAAAAGAAGTGTTATACCACCATTCCGCAAGTGGTAGCCAATCTACCCACTGAGACTGTTTCTCTAAAGTGAAACAACGTAGATATCCTTCTAAACACTTATTAGAAACCTCTATTTTCCCATCTGATTGAGGCATGAAGAGCTAAGAGCCAATTGAGTACCGAAACATGAGAATAAATCTTTCCAAAAGTGACTAGTGAAGATAGGATCACGATCACTAATAATAACTTTAGGTGTACCATGTAGCTTTTGGATATTCTCCAAAAAAGCTTTAGCCACTGCACTTGTTGTAAAAGGATGTGCTAATGCAATGAAATGTGCATATTTAGTGAGCGATCAACTACCACCATGATGACATTATGACCTTTAGATTTGGGAAGCCCTGTGATGAAGTCCATGGATACCTCTTCCCAACGTTGGCTAGGAATAGATAAGGGCTGCGCTGAGACCTGGTGTCTTAATTGCTCCCCTTTATGCCTTTGACACACCAAACATTCAGCCACAAATTTTTGAACATCACCCTTTAGCCCCTCCCAAAAGAAATCTTGCTTGACTCAATGATATGTCTTCAAAAATCCTGAATGACCACCCACTGGAGACTCATGCAACTCTGTGAGAATCTTGATTTTAAGGTTGGAATTCTTGTAGAGATACAAACGCTCTTTATACCAAAGAGTATCTCCCTTCCAACAAAACTTATCTGAACTACTAGGATCACTTTTTAATTGCTCGATGAGATTACTTGTTGCAACATCATTTTGCCACTCTGCTTTGGCTTCCTCCACCCAATTTTCTTGTAATATTGAAAGGGCACACAATAAGGCTTCATCTTTCTCATCCTTCCTTGACAGTGCATCTGTGACAATATTTTCTTTCCCTTTCTTATATACAATCTCAAAGTCATATCCTAACATCTTAGTGACCCATTTTTGTTGCTCTTCAAAAGATAGTTGTTGTTCCAAAAAATATTTTAGGCTATCATGATTTGTCTTAACCTTGAAATGTCTACCCAATAGATAAGGCCTCCATTGTTTCACTGCATGGGGTATTGCTAGCATTTCCTTCTCATAAATAGGTTTTAGTTGATTCTTACCTTTTAATTGACAACTCTAAAAAGCAATTGGTTGACCTTCTTGCATGAGCACTGCTCCTATCCCATTTCTAGAAGCATCACATTCCACAATGAATTCCTTGGTGAAGTCAGGAGTGGCAAGTACTGGAGTTGTACACATAGCCTCCTTCAATCTCTCAAATGTAGTATTGGCAGACTCGTTCCAATGAAAAGAATCCTTCTTCAATAGAGTGGTGAGAGGTGCTACTATACTACCATAATTATTCACAAATCTTCTATTGTACCTTGTCAATCCCAAGAATCCTCTCAGTTTCTTAATGGTTTTTGGAATAGGTCATTCCATGATAGCCTTAATTTTGTTAGGGTCCACCTTTACTCCATGTGAAACTACGTGTCCCAAATACTCCACCTCTATAAGACCAAAAGCACACTTGGATGGCTTAGCATAGAGTTTATTATCTTCAAGTATTTGTAATGCTTGGTCCACATGTTTCAAATGTTCTTCCCAAGTCTTGCTATAAATTAATATATCATCAAAGAATACTAACACAAACTTTCTCAAGAACTTCTTAAAAATGGAATTCATCAAACTTTGGAATGTAGATGGTGCATTGGTAAGACCAAATGGCATCACCAAAAATTCATAATGACCCTCATGAGTCTGAAATGTTTTCTTACAAATATCTTCCTCCTTAATCTGAATTTGGTGATAACTAGATCTAAGATCTAACTTGGTAAAAACCATAGCTCCATTTAATTCATCTAGAAAATCATCAATGACTAGAATTGGAAACTTATCTTTAATGGTGTACATGTTGAGCACTCTATAATTTGGACACATGCACCAAGTATCATCCTTCTTACGTACCATCACCACAGGCGAGGAGTAAGCACTTTGGCTATGTCTGATGATTCCTGCCTCTAGCATATCTTCAACAATCTTTTCTATCTCACTCTTTTGTATGTGTGGATACCTGTAAGGCCTGATGTTCGGTGGTTGGCTCCCTGGGACTAACTGTATGGCATGATCATGATCCCTCTTAGGAGGAAGTCCTTTAGGCATATCTCTAAGAACAACTAAGTGACGATCAATTATAGCTTGAAAATCTGGATGAGTAGGAGTATTAGATTGAGAGACTTCTAGTGAACATAGTTGGGCCACAAATCCATCCACTCCTTTCTTAAGAAACTTTTGCATTTGATGAGAGCTTACCATTTGTGGAGATTTTTCCTTCAACCAACTTAGCTCTACTAGCCTTCCTTCCATTTGAAATCTCATGAATAGTTCTTGGAAGTTCATCTCAATTGTTCCTAATGTAGTAAGCCATTGTACTCCCAAAACAATATCTATTGCACCCATGGATATCGCATACATTGGGGTATCAAGTTGATAATCTCCCATGGATAATTTAATACTATGACACTTCCCTAAAAAAACTAACTGTACCACCATTTGCAATCAAAACTTGAAACTCTGGAGCTTGATATATGAAACAATTTAGACGAGTAGCTAACTTTTTTTTGATGAAATTATGAGTACTACCTAAGTCAATCAACACTGTTACCTTTTGCTTCTTTAGGAACCCCACTACCTTGAGAGTTTGTGGAGCACTGAAACCTGAGAGTGCATGACAAGAAATGATTGGTTGAGAATCATGTGATTCCTCATTTGAATCCCTTTCATCTTCTAGTATGGGTTCCTCCTCTTCTTCCTCATTGGGACCTTCAATATAAAACAATTTCTTTTCACTACATTTATGTCCTCGACATATTTGCTATCACAATTGAAACACAAGAATTTTTCTCTTTTCTCCTCAATTTTTTGTGGAGTCAACTTAGTAGGTTGTGTTGAATATCCTCTCTCTTGTCACATTAGCCCCTTGCTTCTTAGGAATCAAATACTTCTCCCCTACCCTGTGTGCTAAGATAAAAGACTCATTTATGGAACTAGGGCTAAACATGCGTACCTCATGTTGAATGTGATCCTTGAGACCACCCAAGAATAAGTCATTCAAGTTTTCCTCCTTAATTGTATCCACCCTTAAGGATAGATTTTGGAATTGCTGAATATAATCCTTAACTAATCCTGTTTGTTGAAGTTTAGCTAGCTGGCTGAAGAAGTTGTCTGTGACACTATTGCTATATTGTGCTTGGCGTTCCTCTATAAAAATTGACCATGATACGGTGAGACCCTTTTTACTTCGATGAGTGCAAAGCCAACGATACTAAATGAATTGATCTAGTTCTAGATATAAGGAAGCCATCGTGACCTTTTGTCCATTTGGCATTTGGTGTACTTCAAAAAAATTCTCCATTTGGTTTATCCATGTTAGAGGATCCTTACCATTGAACTTACGCATATCCAACTTTGGAAATAAATTCCTAGATCCCATAGGAGTACTAAAGCTTGTGTCAGTAGTAGATGACCTAGAATTTTCACCTTGGCTGCTTGAGAACTCCTTTCTTGATTCAGCCATGTAGGTGCTTAACATGTTTCGTATGTCTGATATATCTCCTCTTAGGTCACACATATCCATCTTAATTGAGGAAATGTCTTCCTTGACCTTATTGATTTCCTCATTATGAGTAATATCCTCGATTGTTTCACCATCCTTATCAAGAGTCTTCCTCAGAGTGACATTCTTTTTACCCCTTTAAAAATTGGAAAAAAAATTTGCCAAAATCTGAAAGATATGCTCTTCCCAAAATTGCCTCTAAAATTGAGAAAAACCTTGCCTCTATGGTGCCAAGATCATTCTCTAATACCATTTGTTATGAAATAACTTGCACAATAGAAGAATATGATATGAAATATGCTGCAAATACTTGATAATAACTGAGAATAACAAGCCACTTCGAGGGGGAAAACCTCCAAATATCTCTAATGAGAACACACTTCACACTTGATGATGAAATAAGACTCACAACCTCCTATATATACCTATTTATGCCAAGGATATCACCTAGGACGACTTAGACACACCTATATAAGACTTAGGCTGACCTAAACAACTAAATAACAATATACTAATGATAATATGACTTAATAGAGAGTTAAGATAGCCACAAGCCGACTATTCATAACCTAATGTACAATAATATTAAGGGCGTAGCATTACAAGTTGTTGAATTAAAGTATGATATGACTGAGAAGAAAGCTTATGCTTTTTTAAAAGTAGTAAAAAAAATTTAGGTCATATTTGGTTGGTGTAATAATTGTTGCATATGTACCCACTACTACTATCAAGGATATATTCACACAACAAGAAGTCACAAGGAGGAGATACATGTGGATTAACAAAATACAGGAGTTCAACATTGATATTCAAATCACTAATTTGGTCATAGTTCAAGGTGATGAGCAAGGTTGTTGGTGTCTTAGAGCTATATGTGATAAGGATAATTCCACACTTCCTTTTGGGGGGATTTACACTATAAATAGTGACTTTTGATTTTGGTTAGTCGCCTTCAAAATCTTTCAAGAGCTCTCAAGAGTCAAATTCAACAACTCATTTCTAACCAAATTCTAAGGATTTTAACTATCTTTTTCCCTAATTCAGACTCTTATGACTTTGTTCAGATTTAACTTAACCTAGTTGTAATTGATTCATGCAAGAATTAAAGTATAACTTAAACTCACACTTAATCTAAAATTCAAAATTCAAATTCTATTACAATTTTGCTTGAAAATAAATTCTAGTTTACACTTGCAAAGAAGTAAATATTAATCTATTTTTCTTGAAAAGAAATTATATTTTAGGTTTACAGGAAAGTGAATATTAATCTAGAAAATAGTAACACTAATTCCATGAATGAATTCCAAACAAGCTTCAGTTTAATCTTTCCATTTGTCATCATTATTGCTTCTACAAAAACTATAATGCATTTGAGAATAACTATCAGGTTTGACTCTTATGAATCAACATTCAAATTAAAAGTGAACAAATGAATATTAACCTATAGTGCAGCATGATTAACTATTGGTAACATCATGATCTAATCTAGAAAAGATAAATAAATGCAACTACTTAATAGTGATTTAATAGTAATAAATATTTTGAACTTTTTCACTAAATACAAATTAAGCAGAAATTAATTGAATCAAGAGAACATAGCATAGGGTCACCTCCTTTGGTCGAGGATTCCCTGCTCTTCCTTTGGTGGGACCTTCAACACCAAGATTCAAATCAACTCTTTATTTGTATTTTAATTGGCCCAAGTAGGCGAGTGGAACAAAATTACATAATACCAAAATTACAATAAGTGAAAAGATTAACTAACTCCTAGACTAAACCTAAGGATGGGTATTTATAGGAAATATCACTTTATTTGAATTCAAAAACATGACATAGCCCACCAAGAAGAAAATGATAAACTAAAGCAAAAACAGAACTGAAAATGTCATAAGAAAATCCACAATATAATAGTTGAATAGGAAGTTTCCAAACTATCTTGAAGAAGTCAATTCAGAATTGATGAGTCAAGATCCAAGTGGAGCGATTAGGAGCATGAAGGAGTCCAAGTTTGTTAAATAGAAATTTTAACAAGTCCACCACATGAGGGAAGCAGAAGCATTTAATCACCTACATGAAATCCTCAAGAATAGGATATTAATTTGACAGCAGAGATTTTGAATTACATAGTCATTCCATCATTAACATCATTAAAAGCAACACAATTAATGTAAAATATCATTTCCAATTTATCCTCCAATTAATTAAATATAAGGAAAAAAAGCAAACTTTCAAGCATATAATATACTGCCAACATAGTTAATTAATATATAATAAAGTCTTTGAGAACATAAAAAAGATCAATTAAAGTGTCATTTTGAGCACTCATCATTCTCCCCCTCCTATTGTCAACCGCGTCCTCATGGTTGAGGATCTGGAAAATCTCTATTTCTACCTACCAAGTAGATAACCAAATCACCACATTGTTACATATATTCTAGGAATGTTCTATGATGAGAAAACCCATTTAGTTCTTCAATTCTTCTTAGCCAATCTCTCAAATTTTCTCCAATAAACTATGGTGGAGCATTCAATGTAGGTGCAGGTACTATGAGCAAGGGTGGTCTTAATCTCATTCCAACCCAATTGGCATTCTACTCCTCTATGATTTATATCAAAGATCTCACTCTTGGGAGACTCCAAGTAATGTTTCATGGATATATTGGTTCTCTCCTTCTCAATGATACTAGAACACTATGGTACCTGTCTCTTGTTGCAGCCAAAGCTCTATGTGGAAGGTGATCCTAAATATTTTTGAAAACTTGAATACTTTCAAACAAATTTCTCCTATAAATTGGTGCCACATTCTCTCTCAGTGCAAAGTACCTAAATGCATCTCTGAAAGCCATTGACCAAGGAGTTTCATCCCTCATTGGCATGCCCAATTTCATCTATGATTCCTTGTACTGAGTTGTCATATTTTCCCATTCAACTTGGTTCTGCAACAATGATACAAAAGATCATATTTGTAACTCTCCAATGAAAATTTTTATTAAATATTGTGGAAAATCACCAAGGAGAAAACCATGCTAAAAATATTCACACATTTGGTTCTAAATAGTAGGATGACTACTATAAAAATTCCTAAGAAATTCATTTTCATCATTATAATCAATTTTTCTTTTTAGAACCAGTTGATTGATTTTCCACTGTAGAAATTTTTCTCTTAAAAACAATGCATATAACTTTGAATGATTTCTCATTGACAACATGGAAAAGGATAGTTCTACCACTTGCTGAAATCTCTCATTTGCTTCATCATTTTCCTTCTCTATCTATTGATTTTGGCTTCTCAACTGATTATTCTCTTGTTTAAGCTTTAGTGTCATTAGAGAGAGGTATCTCCTTGGAGTAGACAAGGTGGAAGCCTCATGGTAATCTAATCTACTCGATTGTTGTTTCAACTATTCCTCTTTTGTTGTAATTTTTCCTTCAATCTTCCTATTTCCATTGCACTGAACCTTGATGTCTCTTCTACTCGGGATAATGCCTTTGCATTAGCTTGCTATAAGGATTTTTCTATTTGGTTCAATTATCTTTGAAAAACACTTTTCTTTTTCTACCATTTGTTTTTCTATTTTCTCAGCCTTAGATACAGATTGTTGCAATTCCCCTTTTTTTTCTTTTTAACTTCTCTTTAAGAAACTATATTCTTTATCTCTCTTCTTCTAATTCTTTTTGTATTTTAGATATTGCCATGGCCTTAGCTATCTCTTCTTCTTCTTCCATTTCCTCTCCTTCCTACATTTGAGGATATTTTCTTGTTCAACCATTGAATCTTTACCTTTCCTCCTTTTAAAAATAAAAAAAGATGCAGAATAAAATTCAGACCCTCCGACAGGGCTATTTTCTTTTGACATGTGAGAGATTACTTGTTAGATAGTGAGGCATGGGATACTAGAATAAGGGTTCTTTGCGGAGACATAATTGGGGCTTCAGGAGGACTTTCAAGTGGTTCAAGAGAATGCAAAGGGGTTTTGATGTAGGAGCATCCAGTGGTGTAAGGGCAATCTTGCATCACCCAAAAATAGTTAAATTTCAAGTTTCTCATTTTTTAGATGTTTTTACATTTTTGGATACCCTTTTCGTCATAATGAAATTTCCAAATTACGGTTTTTATTTTATATTCTTGGGTTGAAAGATATTGCAATTTTAGTTTCCCATATTTGCACCTGAAAATCTTTTGAGTTAGATTTGAGGCACTTAGAGCTCCCAGATCAGCCTCAAAACTTGTCGAAATTGGTGTAGCAAATTTTGAGTGCATTATTGACTTTGAGACCTTTCCAACAGTTCAAATGGTTCGCCAATCAGAGTCCCGAATCAAAAGTTATGGCCCGGGGAAGTTGACGCACTTTCTAGAAGATACAATTGCAAATGTTCTTTTGAAATTTGAACTTCAAGTTGTAATTTTTCGGTGCCAAACTGCCTAAACTCAAGTTTGAATGTTGTTTTGGCTCCAAACTAAAGAGGAGCTCTATTTATGGGTGGATTTCTTATTTTTGGGTAACTTTTTGGGGACAAGCTCACATATTGTGAAAGGGTGATTTTGTAGTTTTTTGTAACTTGCATGTGTTGTAGAACTTAGGGATTTGAGATCCTCTGCATGTAAGAAGCTCCATTTTTTGAATAATAAAATTATTCTCTTTTTTTTGCGTTATTTTCTAAGTCTTGGGTTACGCCCTCATCAAGTAGTACTAGAGCCAGTTTTCTTGAGCGTGTGGACAGATTACCGATCATGAGGCAATTCGCACCAGGACCGTAGTTGTGGGTCGAGATCAAGAAAGATGCCTCCAAGAGTGATGCCTGGTAGGCATGGTGGTGCCAGAGGTGGTCGAGGTGGTAGAAATTTTGGTGGAAGAGATGCACTGGCAGCCCTCCAGAGACAGATTGATGTGTTACAAGAGTAGTTGAGAAGAGGGTTAAACCCAAGGGAGGAAAGTGAGGATGAAGGAGAGGAAGAAGGTTCAAATGTAGAAGAGGAAGAAGAAGCAATTGATCAAGACCAAATACGGCTAATAAGGGCCATTTCAAAGATCGGGAAAAGACCCAGAGCAGAAGTACCCAGTTATTCCGAAAGTCTAAACCTAGAAGAGTTGATCGACTGGATCAACGAGCTAGAAGAATATTTTGAGTATGAAGAAATAGAGGACCCAGATCGGGTTAAGTTTGTGAAAATGAAGCTGAAGGGCCATGCCAGTATTTGGTGGAAAGAGGTCCAGTTGGAAATAAATCGAAGAGGAAAAGGAAAGATCACCAAATGGGATCACATGGTAAAGAAACTGAAGAAGCAGTTCATACCAGTGGACTATGAGTTAGATCTGTTGAAGAAATTGCAAGGTTTGAAGCAAGGAAGCAGATTTGTGAAAGAATATACTAAAAATTTTCACAAGATAATCATCAGAATGGGCCACACAGAGGCCAATAAGGAGAAGGTAGCCCGATATCTTAATGTGTTACGACCGAGTATTCAGGAGGAGTTAAGCCTAGTCAGAATGACCACCATTGAGGATGTGTATCAGTTTGCTCTTAAGGTGGAAGAAAAGCTAAACAAAAAATTTTATGGCAAGCAAAAAGGACAAGGAGGTCAAGGTGGAAGGGGCAGTGGAAGACCTTCAGGAAGCTGAAATGATGATGAAAAGAAAAGTGAAGATGTGGGTACCAACCAAAGCCAAAGAAATGACAACTTCTACCACCCTCGTAATCAAAATAGTGGTAATCAAAGAGGTAGAGGACAAGGGAGATATGGACAAGGATCTGGAAGAGGTGGTTTCAGAGGAATGTGTTTCCAGTGTGGTGAAGAAGGGCATCGAGCCTATGAATGTCCACAACACCAAAGAAGGGCAGACAAAAGGCCAGAAGGTCATGGAAGGATTGCGCATGCAGATGAGGAGGCCCAATCTAAACATTCAGATGATGCTAAAAGGGGAGAAGCCCTAGTGACTGAGGAAAAGGAACCAGAAAAGAGGAAGAATCTGTTTCGCACAAGATGCATGTGTGAAGGAAAATTTTGTGATGTCATTATTGGTGGTGGGAGCACTAATAATCTGGTGTCAGACGATATGGTCACAAAGTTGAAGCTGAAGAGGGAAAGGCAGCCGCATCCGTATTGGATTGCCTGGTTACAGAAAGACCACAAAGTTTTGGTCAATGAGTAGTGCCTAGTAAAGTTCAAGATCGGGAGCTACCATGATGAGGTACTCTGTGATATCATCCCCATGGATGCATGTCACATGTTGTTGGGGATGGCGTGGTCGATAGGGCGAGCTATACATGATGGCCATGCAAACACTTATTCCTTGACAAAGGATGGGGGTTCGCCACAAGTTGAAACCCTCAAGGAGACAAGAAAAGTATGCAGTAGTGCTAGAATTTGTTATGTAGATGGAAGAAAATTTTTAGAAGGTATGAAACATGAGCATGTGTGTTATGCATTGATTCCTAGAGTGAGTAAGGAGGATAGTGAGAAGGTTCCAGAAGAAGTTTCTGGGATGTTGGATGAGTTTTAGGATATTGTTTTTGATAATGTACCTAAGGGTTTGCCACCAATAAGGAAGATCAGTCATCAGATTGACTTGATTCTTGGAGCCAGTTTGCCAAATAAGGTAGCTCATAGAATGACTCCAACAGAAAATGAGGAGTTGAACAGACAAGTTCAAGAGTTGTTGAGAAAGGGTTTGATACAGGACAGTTTGAGTCCATGTGCAGTACCTGCAGTACTAGCACCAAAGAAGGATGGGGAGTGGAGGATGTGTACAGATTTCCAAGCCATAAACAAGATAACAATCAAGTACAAATTTCCCCTACCAAGGATAGATGACCTGATGGACTATTGGAGTGGAGCTCAGTACTTCACAAAGATTGATCTAAAGAGTGGATATCACTAGATCCACATTTGAGAGGGAGATGAGTGGAAGACTTCCTTCAAGACCAAAGAGGGCCTGTACGAGTGGTTAGTCATGCCTTTTGGGCTAACCAATGCATCAAGCACATTCATGTGGCTCATGAATGAGGTACTAAAAGAATTTATAGGAAGTTTTATTATTGTGTATTTAGATGATATTTTGATTTTTAGTAAGGCATTGGATGAGCATCTGATGCATATTCGAAGAGCCTTTGAGAAGTTAAGAGAAGAGAAACTATTGATTAATCTGAAGAAGTGTAGTTTTGTGAAGAGGGAGTTAGTGTACTTGGGGTTTGTTGTCTCATTAGAAGGTCTCAAGATGGACCCAGAGAAGGTGAAGGCTATTCTAGAATGGCCTACCCCAAGAACTGCTACCGAGGTGAGATCTTTCCATGGTTTGGCTAGTTTTTATAGAAAGTTCATTAGAAACTTCAGTAGTATTTGTGGACCCCTGACTGAAACAATGAGAGGGGATAGAAAAGAATTCAAGTGGAGCAGTTGGAGTGGCAAAAAATTTGAACTATTGAAGCAGAAAGTGACAAAGCAACTTGTTCTAGCCCTCCCGTGATTTCAACAAGGTGTTTTAGGTGGATTGTGATGCCAGTGGTTGTGCCATTGGAGCAGTGTTGAGCCAAGGGTAAGCCCATTGCCTATTTTAGTGAAAATTTAAATGATGCCAAGAGAAAGTATTTTGTATATGATCAAGAATTTTATGCAATAGTTCAAGCATTAAAGAAATGGAGACATTATTTGTTGCCAAAGGAATTTGTTCTATATACTGATCATCAGGCCTTGCAGTACCTAAATAGTCAGGGAAAATTAAATCAGAGGCATATGAAATGGGTAGAGTTTTTGCAAGGTTATACCTTTGTTTTGAAACATAGGAGTGGGAAGTCAAATAGGGTTGTAGATACCTTAAGTAGGAGGCATACATTGATGACAAAGATGCAGATTGAAGTAGTTGGGTTCAATGAACTTAACACACTGTACGCAGAAGATCCTGATTTTGCAGAGGCTTGGAAAGCTTGCAAGGAACTTGTTATAGTGGATAGGACAAGGTGGCTAGATTTCATAATCCAAGATGGCATGTTATTTAAGGGAATTCAATTGTGTATCCTAAGGAGTTCCATGAGGGAGAACCTGATAAAGGAGAAGCATAGTGGAGGAATGGCAAGACATTTTGGTTAGGATAAGACCATTGCCATTATCAGTGAGCATTATTATTGGCCTCAGTTGTCACAGGATGTGAAGAAGTTTGTACAAAGCTGCAGGGTATGTCAGATGGCTAAAGGAGTGAGCTAGAATATAGGCTTATATCAACCCTTACCTGTACCAGAGAGGCCATGGGAGGATATAAGTATGGACTTTGTTCTTGGTTTTCCAAGGACACAAAGAGGGAATGATTCAATCTTTGTGGTGGTTGATAGGTTTTCAAAGATGGCACATTTCATTCCATGTCAGAAGACCCATGATGCAATCCACGTTGTTGACTTGTTCTTCAAAGAGGTGGTGAGGCTACATGGTCTGCCAAAGAGTATTGTTTCAGATCGTGACACCAAATTTGTAGGGTACTTTTGGAGGACCTTGTGGAAGAAGTTGAAGACAGAGTTGAAATTTAGTTCTGCACACCATCCACAAATAGATGGGAAGATAGAGGTTGTTAATAGGAGTTTGGGTAACCTACTGAGATGTTTGGTAGGAGATAAACCCAAGGGATGGGACTTGATCTTACCCCAGGCAGAATTTTCTTACAACAATTCCGTCAACAGAAACACTGGTAGATCACCATTCCAGATTGTGTATGGAGGTAGCCCCAGAACAGTTCCAGAATTGAGGAAGATGGACCAAGAGAATAAAATAAGTGATAAAGCCGAAGATTTTGCAGAACACATAAAGGATATACATGAGAAGGTAAGAGAACATATTAACAAGATGAATATGCAGTATAAGGCTAAGGCAGATCAGAAGAGGAGGTATAAGGAGTTTCAAATTGGCGATGAAGTGATGGTCCACTTGAGGAAAGAAAGGTTTACAGTGGGAACATATAACAAATTGAAGATGAAGAAGTTCGGTCCCTATAAAATTTTGAAAAGGCATGATTCAGGGAATGCATATGAGGTAGAGTTGCCAAATGGATTCAACATTTCCCCTGTGTTCAACATTTTAGATTTGACAGAGTATCATGAAGGTGGTGTAGAGGAAGTACCAACGATGGAACAGTGTGGGATTCCAGCACCTACTTTAGAAAAGGAGGAGATTGAAGAAATCCTAGATAGTCATGTGGGAAGGAGTACTAGGAATAGGCAATATGAAGAATATCTGGTGAAATGGAAAGGAAGGCCTATTGAAGATTCATCCTAGTTGCCTAAGGTAGAGGTCAACCGTTTGGGTTTTCCTCCACCATCTAAGAAGTGACAGGGTCACTTCTCAAATTACCCTGGGTGTCTGATGCAGGAGCATCCAATGGTGTAAGGGCAATCTTGCATCACCCAAAAATAGTTAAATTTCAAGTTTCTTAGTTTTTAAATGTTCTTACAATTTTGGATACCCTTTTCATCATAATGAAATTCCCAATTTATGGTTTCTATTTTCTATTCCTAGGTTGAAAGATATTGCAATTTTAGTTACCCAGATTTGCACCTAAAAATCTTTCGAGTTAGATTTGAGGCACTTAGAGGTCCCGGATCGGCCCTGAAACTTTCCAAAATCGGCGTAGCATATTTTGAGCACATTATTGACTTCGAGACCTTTCCAATAGTTCAAATGGTTTGAGAATTAGAGTCTCAGATCAAAAGTTATGGCCCTGAGAAGTTGGCGCACTTTCTAGAAGATACAATTGCAAATATTCTTTTGAAATTTGAACTTCAAGTTGTAATTTTTTGGTGCCAAACTACCTAAACTCAAATTTGAATGTTGTTTTGGCTCCAAACTAAAGAGGAGCTCTATTTATGGGTGGGTTTCTTATTTTTGGGTAACTTTTTGGGGAAAAGCTCACATATTGCGAAAGGGTGATTTTGTAGTTTTCTATAACTTGCATGTGTTGTAGAACTTGGGGATTTGAGATCCTCTGCATGTAAGAAGCTCCATTTTTTGAATAATAAAATTATTCTCTTTTTTGTGGGTTATTTTCTAAGTCTCGGGTTCCACCCTCATCAAGTTTGGATTTCTTCATGGCTTTTCAAAGTGTCTTGATGGCTTTCATGGGTTTCAATTGGAAAATCATGAAAATTTGGTACATTGGTGTTAGCAACACTAGGGTTTTGTTGTTGCGACACACACTTTTTCCTTTTAAAAGTACTATGGGTTACCCTATCAATATCCTATAGCTTCCTCTTTTCCTTTTTCTGACCTTTTTTAGAAGCTTCTCCTTTCTCAACTTTTATTTTTTTATTGTGGTCCCTTCTTGGATTTCTTTTCACTTTTAACAATGGGGATTGACAAAAAATTTAACTACCCTTCCTTACCAGCCTCTTTCTTCATGAAATAGTGCTTGATAATTAAATGAATCAAACTATGATACCTAGTGGATGACACACCCCTAGATTTTTCCCTAGATACCATAGAAGATATTTGAGAGAATAAAAAGGTAGGTAGGTTAATTCTTGTAGAAGGTATGGTGTTTCTATACCTCAAATGCATTAGCATTCGCATTCCTAGCCCTAAGATTGTGTCGTATTTCCCCTCACAGGTGAATAATTTCATTAACCATGTTATAGTTATTTTCCATGGCTCTTCCAAGCTATTGTGAGCAACTCCTTTCTGGCTACCCTTATGCCACAAAATTTCAAGCAACCTTCCAAGTTCTTCATGAAATGCAAACACCAATTCCTCAAAACTATCATGCCCTTTGTTTACTGGTTCCCCTTTAGCTAGAATACTAGAGAGCTCACTTATAATAGCAAGACTAACCTCTATTATTTCCCCTCTTACTCTAGTAACATTCACATGGAAATTTTTGACAAATTCTTTGACTAAATCATGCTCAAAACCTTCATACATTTGTATAAATTCAAGTCACCCAGCCTCTCTGAGTAATCTCCTTGTTTCAAGGTCTAAAATGAAGTTTTTTTACTTTGAATTTCTCTTATGCACCATTTTTCTTACTTTTGCAACTTCAACGAATAAAATGGCAGACACAGGCTATTTGAAAAAATGCAATATGAATGTTTCTTTCCATAGACGCAACACTTTTCAAAAAAAATGCACATCATGTCAAGACGTTGGGCATTAATTTCACCTCATTCCCTATGGAAGTTTCACATGCATTACCCTATACTTCACATTGTGGTTTTCAAATTTGGCAGTCGTGCTAACATGAGAAAACTTATTGGCACCAATATCAAATATTTAGCATTACTTGTATTTATTGCAGCAATCATTTCAATGTCAAATCCTTATCTCTTCGCCAAATTTGAAATGATTAAAACTTATTTATTACAACATTAATAACTACTAAGAAGAGATGTCTATGCTCAAAATATTTACTTAATTTCACATCATAATAACTAAATCAAAAAGTAATATTTCAAAAATAATACCTACAATAAGTGCATACCTTTTTAGTTAATGCAAAAGTTATTCAAAGCATATTAATTAACCTAGTTGGAAAAGATTCCAACGATCCAATCAAAGGAAGCTTGAAATTAAAAATAATGTTATTGAAAACCTTAGAAAATATTAGGAGTCATCAGGAGCAAAATGAAGTTGATCCAGGAAGACCGCCATTTTTGGTTTTCAGCCATTCCTTTACTTTTTTTATTTTTATTTTTAGTTTTTCTATATTTTTCATTTTTTCTAGGAGATAAACCATCATTTCTAGTTTTCAATCAATCCCCTTTATTTAGAAGGTAAACCTCCATTTCTGGTTTTCAATCTACCTTCTTTATTAATACCTTATTCAAAGGATTATAGAGAAGCACATTCTCCTATGGAAGAAATATCCTCCACAAGAAAATGTTCAATTCTATTCTACAATTTTGATACAAATTCTTTTTTTGATGATGGTTGTCTTCCAGGTTGTATTGTAAGCCCAGACTGCTTCATCTAACCTTTCTGCCTAGCCTAATTTCCTCAATGAAACAATATTTGTCAAAATATTTTCCAATTCCCAGTTAGTAACTTCTACTTGTCCATTCGCCTAAGGATGATATAGTGTGGATTTTGTATGTCATCTGGTATCTTTGCATAAAAGCTTCCATCATAGTAGACACAAACTATGGCCCTTGGTCTAAAACTATCTCCCTTTTTGCATTGAATCTCTGAAGAATATGCTTGTACAAAAAATCAACTACTTTATCTTCTCTTGCTATTGGTAAAGCTTTACTTCAGCCCACTTTGTGACATAGTCTGTACAAACCAAAATATAATGTTGTCCTTTGGAAGGTGGATCAATAGGTCCCACAAAATAAATTCCCCATTTCTTGAATGGTTTCAAAGCTATCTAATGTTGCAATGGAATCTCCATTGCTGGTGTAGGTCTTCCCATGTATTGGCATTCATCACAATGCTTAACAAAGAATGAAGCATCCTTTGTCATAGATGGCCAAAAATTACTAGCTCCTAGGATCTTATGAACTATTCTAATTACTGAATAATGTCCTTCTAGCTCATGATGAAAATCATGGATAACATCATAAACATCTATCTCAGCAAAAAAAACTATGAAGAACATGATCAAGACACATTTTAAATAAAATTCCATTTATCCATTGGAACCTAGAACTCTCACGAATTAATTGCCTTTTTTTATTAGGATTGAAATGATTTGGACACTTCCCTATTACAAGATAATTTGCAAGATCAACAAACCAGGGTGGATGAATTGATATTGCAAAAAAGTTCTCATCTAGTAATGTGTCATCTACTCTCTCTTAATCACCCTGCAAAACAATTCTAGAAAGGAAATCAGCAACAACATTATCCTTACCAGGCTTAGCTATAATGGTCACATCAAACTCTTGCAATAACAATAACCATCTTATAATTCATCCACCCACTACAACTTTATTCATTAGATATTTAATAGTAGCATGGTCTGTGTGAATGAATACCTTATAACCAGTAATATAATGTGTGAATTTATTAATTGCATATATTACGGCTAAAAATATTTCTCAGTTGTTGTGTAGTTCCTTTCAGTATGATTCAAATTTTTACTAATATAGTAGATAGCATGCATTGCTTTATTTTCATCTTTTTGTCCCAAAACTACACCAATAGCAAATTTGGATGCATTAGAATGTATATGAAATGGAACTCCCCAAAAATGTCCTTTGATAATTGGAGAAGTAATTAAGGCATGTTTAATTGTTTCAAAAGAATTTTGACAATCATCTGTCCATAAAAACTCTACATCCTTCTTGAGCAATGTGAATAAAGGATCAACAATTCTACTAAATCCCTCAATAAATCTTTTTTAATATCCAACATGCCCAAGAAAACTGCAAACACCAATTTGATTCTTAGGAATTTCAACCTACCGAATGATTTCTACTATCTTGGGATCAATTTGTATTCCCTATTTTGAGATGTGATGTCCTAGAACAATACCTTTTGTCATCATGAGGGAACACTTTTCATGATTCAAAGATAACCTATGATCCTTATATTTTTGCAAAATTTTATTCAAACTTTCATGTGCTTCCTCAAATTTTTGTGCATGTACTATAAAGTCATCCATATATACTTCTACACATGAAGTAGTTAAATCTGCAAAGATAGCTAGGACAACTCGTTGAAAAGTGGTTGGTGCATTACACAACCCAAATGGTAGAACTATGTAAGCATATGTACCCCAAGGATAGGTGAAGATAGTCTTATCCTGGTCTTTAGGAGCCACTTGGATCTGATTGTACCCGCTAAATCCATCTAGAAAAAGAAATAACTATTTTCAACTAGGTTATCAAGTACTTGATCAATAAATGGCAAAGGAAAATGATCTTTTTTAGTGGAATTTTTTAATTCTCTATAATCTACACACATGTGACATTTATCATTCTTCTTAGGAACATAACCAATGGGGAAACCCATTGAATATCAGATATTGGATAAATAAATCCTACTTTCAGCATTTTTTCTATTACTTTCTTCACAAAATCATGAAGAACAAGGTTGATCCTTCGTTTTCCTTGCCTTACTGGTTTCACATCTTCAATATAAATGTGACAAGTACAAATATAATGGTGAATTCCTCTCATGTTATTATATTCCCAAGCAAATGCATTAGTATGTTTTTCTAGATTTTTTTTCAATTCCTTTTCTTGTGAAAAGGATAAGGACGAATTAATAAAAAGAGGTTTATCCCCTGCTACTATAATTTCTTTGGTCTCATTTTTAGAATCAAGTGGATCTCTAACAAGTGTATTCAAGGGACATGGAGGTGAACTTTTTTGATGTAATGTTACCTAATAGTTCTTATTTTTAGAATTAAGATCTTATTCCTCATATTCTTTGGCATGTTCTACCAAGGTAACCATAGCTAATTCTACAATGCCATATCCTTCTAACTCTATATCCTCATCAACCCAAAGTTGAGTATTAGGTTGAAATGATGGTTGGGCTGGAGGAAAAAGTGATAAATCTTTCTGTTTCTGACCATTAGAAATGATCATACTTCCTGATCTACAATCTATCAATGCTACTACAATAGCTAACCATGGTCTACCCAAAATAATTGGATAACCAGAATCCTTCTTTCTAGCTTTAAGAACTATAAATTCAACTAGATAATCCCATGTATCAATGGTAACCATGATATCTTCAAGAACACCTTTAGGTTTGGCAGTAGATTGATCTACCAACTGTAAAACAATTTTTGTGGGTTGAACCTTTGTCATACCCAACATCTCAATGGTGTCTGATGTGATAACATTGATGGTTTCTCCTAAATCAATTAACACATTGTTTATATCTATTCCTCCAATGTTCAAAGTTATCACAGGACTACCAGGATCATTATACTTTTGAGGAAGTAATCTTCCTGACAAAACATCAATGAGTTTGGTCCCTATCTGTATTGTAGGAGGTCATTTCTTCTTCCTACCTAGCATTTTCATACAAAGAGACTTAACCAACTAATTTATTTGTGGTATGTCTTTAATGGCCTGTAATAATGGTATCTCAACATTAATATTTTTCAATTCATAAAGAAGTTGAGAATCTACCACATTCATCAAATTTGGTTGGGAGCTATCAGGAGCTACTTGTTTTGTTTTTAAATGCTCTAGGTAGGGTGCTTGTTTAACTTTTTTTTCATCATTAGAGTTTTGGTTTTCCTTTGAATACTCTTTTTCTTTCTCACCCTCCTGATCTTTAGCATTTGGTATGTATGGAACATTACAGTTTCTTAGTTGAATATCATTTGCATCAATGGAATTTAAAGTTGGAGGATTTCAATTAGTTCGATTGTTTTTTGGATTTGAAACAGGTCATGTAGGCAGCTGAGTTTGTTTTACTTTCTTAGTGATTAATGAAAGTGTTTGTGCCCAAGGATTCCTTGGCCCTTGATTTTTCCATGGTTGAAATTGCATTTTATTTTGTTGCCATTATGCTTGATTTGATTGTCTTTATGGTTGATTCCACTGAGGATTCATCCATTCAAGTTGACCCTAGAATTTAGGTGATGGTTGTGTTTGGTAGAGAGGCATCCATTATTTTACATTTTTCCAAGGGTTTTGATTCCAATTAGGTCTAGGACCATATTTCCCTTTATTAGCATTGTATCCTATATTCTAAGATCTTTATCCAACATAATTCAGCTCTTCCTCAACTAAAGGTTGTTTCTTTAGATGATTCTTAATATCAGGCAAGAGACTACAAGAAATTGTTGCATGACATTTCTCACAAATCTCACAGAGATCAACTTGATTTAATGGACACTCTCTCAAAATATGTTTTCCTCTACATTTGGAACAATAAATGGATAAAGGTTTAGTAGTCTTCTTATCTCCTTGCATGTTGATATGGAGTAAATTAGTTTTCAAATTTGCAATTTCTTCCAACAACTCATTTATAACCAAATTCTAAGGATTTTAACTATCTTTTACCCTAACTCAGACTCTAATAACTTAGTTCATATTTAACCTAACCTAGTTGCAATTGATTCATGGAAGAATTAAATTATAACTTAAACTCACACTTAATCTAAAATTCAGAATTCAAATTCTATTACAATTTTTCTTGAAAAGAAATTTTATTTTACATTTATAGGAAATTAAATATTAATCTAGAAAACAATAACACTAATTCCATGAACAAATTCTAAATAGGCTTCAATTTAATCTTTCCATCTGTTATCATTATTGCTTCTAGAAAAAGTATCATGCATTTCAGAATAACTACCAAGTCTAACTCTTATGAATCAACATTCAAATTAAAAGTGAACAAATGAATATTAACCTATAGTGCAACATGATTAACTATTTGGTAACATCATGATCTAATCCAGAAAAGATAAATAAATGCAACTACTTTACCATGATTTAACAATAATAAAGATTCTAAACTTTTTCACTCAATACAAATTAAGCAAAAATTAATTAAATTAAGAGAACACAACATAGGGTCACCTCCTTTAGTTGATAATACCTTGCTCTTCCTCTAGTGGGACCTTCAACACCAAGTTTCAAATCAACTCTTTATTTGCATTTCAATTGGCCCAAACAGGTGAGTAGAACAAAAGTGCATAATACCAAAATTACAATAAGTTGAAAGATTAACTAACTCCTAGACTAAACCTAAGGATGGATATTTATAGGAAATATCACTTTATTTGAATTCAAAACATGGCACAACTCATCAAGAAGCAAAACGATAAACTAAAGCAAAAATAGAACTGAAAATATCATAGGAAAATCCACCATATAATATCTAAATAGGAAGTTTCCAAACTGTCTTGAAGAAGTTAATTCAGAATTGATGAGTTAGGATCCAGCTAGAGCGATCAAGAGCATGACAAAGTCCAAGTTTGTTAAATACAAAGTTTAACAAGTCCACCACATGAAGTAATCATTTAATCACCTACATGAAATCCTCAAGAATAGGATGCTAATTTGATAGTAGATATTTTCAATTGCATAGTCATTCCATCATTAACATCATTAAAAGCAACACATTTAATGCAAAATATCATTTCTAATATATCCTCCAATTAGCTAAATATAAGGAAAAAACAAGTAAATATTCAAGCATATAATCTACCACTAGCATAGTTAATTAATATATAATAAAGTCTTT
Organism: Sequoia sempervirens; assembly: GCA_007258455.2. Lineage (NCBI taxonomy): Eukaryota > Viridiplantae > Streptophyta > Pinopsida > Cupressales > Cupressaceae > Sequoia > Sequoia sempervirens. The sequence continues at coordinate 150,270 of VDFB02384532.1, forward strand.
GAGAACATAAAAAAGATCAATTAAAGTGTCATTTTGAGCACTCATCACAATGGTTGGCCAAATTGATGGTAGAGACAAATTTAGAAGTCAACCAAGTAAACAATGTTGATTATGTAGATGTATCTCCTATTTGTGATATGCAAACTTCAAGGTGGTACAAATATGTTATGTATTACTTGTAGAACATGTCATGCCCTGAGGGTATGACTAACAATCAAAAGAGGACATTTAAGTTGCAAGTCATAAAATATGTCATCATTGACAATGAATTATGTTGGAGAAACATGGATGGAATTTTGTTAAAATGTGCCAATGGTGAACAAGCCTTGGAGATTCTAACTGAAATGTATTATGGCATTTTTGGTGGCCACTACATGGCCAAGACTACTACGCACAAAGTTTTAAGAGTAGGTTTTTGGTGGCCTACACTATTTAAAGATCCACATAAACTGGTAAGGGCATGTGATGCATGCCAAATATTTTTAGGGAAGCTAAAGTTTTCTAGAAACTTGTCCCTTGGACTAGTAACAATGCAAGCACCATTCCAACAATGGGGCTTTGATTTTATTTGTGAAATTGAAAAGAAATCCAATGGTGGACATTCCTGAATTTTGGTAGCCACAAACTACTTTACAAAATGGGTTGAAGTCATTCCTACAAGGAAGGCTACAAGAAAAGTGGTTGTGGATTTCTTAATGAGCAACATTTTGACCAAGTTTGGAGTGCCTGAGAAAATAATTTATGATAATGCAATGTGCTTCGAGTCAGAAGTGTTTACTAACTTCTGTATTAAACATGGAATCTTAGTTTCATATTCATCCCTGTATCATCCATAAGGAAATGGACAAGTAGAGTCCAATAATAAAATCTTAATGAAAATCATCAAGAGGGTGATTGAAAATAACAAGAAGGCTTGGGATTCAAAGCAGAGACAAGCCCTTTGGGATGATAGAGTTTCTATCAAGAAGGCAACCCTTTGATTTGGTTGATGGTCTTGAGGCTAGGATTCCAACCAATAACTTGTTGTAGGTGTACACGTTTATTTAGGAGTATGAAGATGACATCCCAGATGATATGCAACAAAGAATCAATGCTTTGATTGAACTATATGAAACAAGAAGGGAAGTGCAACATAGAAATATGAAGATGAAACTATAGGTGAAAATTTTATATGACAAATAAACTTATTCTAGGAAATTTGAAGTTGGAAGCATGGTGCTAATGTGGAATGCTAGAGCTTAGGACAAAGGAAAGCATGGAAAATTTGATACTCTATTGTTGGGCCCTTATTTGATTAGCAACAATCATGGAGAAGATTCTTACTTCTTGTAGAATCTAACTAGTGAACTTTTGGAATCTATAGTACATGGACAATTCCTAAAGCCATACTTCACTTGAGGTGTGCTCTTTTCCATGGAGATTGTATTTTATGTATATATGGTTCGGTTTTCCTTTGGTCATGCCTTTTTTTGGTTTTCTCACCTTGTCTCGGTGTTCCTAGGTTTTTTTTTCTCTGTGTTTTGGTCCAATTTGCTTCATCGAAAGATTCATGGGATCCCACTTTGTTCCTACTAAATTTGTGGTTCTATTTAATTACATTTTAAAATTTTGATTGTTTGTTAGCCATTTGTGAGCTAGGGTTTGTCTATTCTTGTGTCTATGGTTTGCCATAGGGATAAAACCCTCTTTAAACCCAAATAGTGCAATGCCATAGTCACTTTTTCTTTTTACTTATTAACTTATGCTAGGCGGTTTTCAATTCCTTAAGTTAAAAATTGAGTCATTGAAGTCATGTGTTTACTGGCCCCAAATTCCTAGTCCTATTGATTTCATCCCCTTTAAAATATTTGTTAAGTCCTGCTCACAGGCCATGAAATATTTCCTCAAAAAATTCTAGTGTTTTATTTCTTACGTCTATTTCTAAAGTTTTTTTTAAATATTTCTCAACCTAGTTAAATGGCCCCATTTTAAGTCATAACTTAAATCACATGAACTAGAAATGCTTTAAGTGAAGTGTTTCCTAGTCCCAAATAACAAGTGTTCATTCTTTATTGGTCCTCGCCAACCCACACTAAATAAAGTATTCAATAAAAGGTATGTGGGGTGGTGTAGGAGAGCCCTATGTGTCCAACTTGTATAGTGGTCTATGGCAGGCTCTATAAAGCTTTTGGTAAGCCCCATGATCTGAGGGATCTATGGGTGCCATGTGGTACCATCCTAGTTGTTCCCCGCCATTCTATGGGGGTATATCTCTAAAGACTTTGGTTGACTGCGGGGGTATAGGAGGATGCCAAGTGGAAATATTTCAACCATATAATGGAAGATTAAAGCAATCCAAGGATTTTTTACTAAGTATGGAGGCATCAAAGGGGAAATAAAGGGTGTATATCTAAAGACACGAGGTATTTTTCTAGAGCAGTAGAGTAAAGATGTTTTAATCTTGGTTGTAAAATTTGTAGAAGATTAAGCACATGGTATAAATTAGCCTAAGTATAGGTGATGCATAAGGAAGTTAACTAGTGCACATATTGAGACACGTGGTGAGATCTAGAAGCTTCCTTGTCATTCTACATGACTTGATTTGCCACCAAATGCATGAGTGCAGGGGTGCAAGGAGAGGACATGTTATCTCCATTAATGTTCCCAAATGTAGTGAGGCCCATGATGACATGTAATGGGCTTGCTCACATGGAAAAATTTCATTGGCTTGAGGACCTAGTCAAAGACGCTCAATTTTTTCAAAAAAAATTGACTCCATTTGAGTTCAAGCATACAGATCATCACTAAATAAATAGTTAAAGTTCAAAATTAAATAAATGGGTGGATGAAGGAATTTTGGTTCATGTGAGTGAATAGTAATGGTAGACAAGATGCTAGAAAGCTTGAATTTAATGTTTTTTTTCCATTAAAGTTGGTTTTAATGCTCATCCCCAAATTACCAAACCGTTTGAAAGCATCTAGAGATCAATTTATGTGAATAACAAGCTCTTTGTGTCACAAATTAGGGTTTTCACCATTCAAACACCTATAAGTTGCTATTTTCTTCTACCTTGCTCAAATTTTATGCAAAATATTGTGCAATTTCTAGTTTTAAATATAAGATAGTGTTCTAGGATTGCTATATGATTGAATTGTGTTGCTTGTGTTTGTTGTTTTCATAATTCTCCCTAGTTCTACCTATAATTGTGTCAAAACCCTAGAAATAACTTAGAAACCTTAGTTTTCCATATTATATTGCAAAAATGTCACCTCCTAAAGCACAATGCTCTGGTTCCACCCTTGATAAAAAGAGATCCATCCATGACTACCTGCTAGCTCAATTTCCTGGTTCAACCAATGATAGGGTTAAAAGTAAGTTAATGTTACAAGGCCCCGATGCTAATAAAAATTCGATAGACAAGTATTATGGGTCGGGGAGGCTGAGATGAAAATATTTGGATGGATTTATTCAAATGCTGGTACGAGAAAAGAAATTCCCTAGTACCAGGCTACAACTTTTGGAACCTAGACTTAGGAAAGTTGGTCATAACAAATGTGTATCTATCCATTGATATGCTCATAGAAATAGTGGTTGACTTTGATGAAAACATCAGACTGGTGAGGACATATAAGGGGGTTGAAATGGAAAAATTAGATAGACAGTCAATCATTGATGTTTTTCAATTTGAGCCCTGGTGCTAATAAACCTATTAATCTTGAAGCTTTGAAAAATGAATATGAGAAAAAGAATAGTACCTATAGGTAATGTTGTTACCAAGATTCTAGATAAAGGACAAGAAAAGAAACATGGCCAGGCTCACCTGTGTAGAACAGGAGCCTTTCTGAATTGATTGTTTTGAAATCCATTCTGTTAGAACTTACTATATACTCTTCCAAGTTCTATGGTTTATCCCTTTGCAAAGGATTCCTATTTCTCACATGTTTCTGGTAGAAAACATTCAAAACCTGATGGTCAATGAGGATTATTCTATTGCCACTTACCTATTAGATGTCATTCACAAGGAATTGGTAGCCATCAAGGTAGGAGAGGGTGGTGTGAATTTCTAGTGGTACTCTCTATTGTGCCACATATTTCTAGCTTATGGATATAAGGATGTGGGCCCTAGACTACAAATAACAATGAAGGACAAAAGTGGTGAGAACCTTCCTATCCAAATGTGGACACATTTGCTAGACAAACACTATAGAGAGCCAAGTTTTTTGGCATTCACAAACTTTTTTCTTGCCAAGATAAAAAGCTATTTGAGAGGAGATGTACCAAAGTTTCCACAAGAGTTTCATATTTTTTTAGTCCAAAGGAGAGAAGGCCTAGTTTGGGACTAGATCATAATTGGGGTGATGTGATTTTGTGCTTTGATTGCACTATTTTGAGAGTGTATGGACTAATGCAGCCCCACATGTTTTTCCATGGTTTGTACCATTCCAAGTTGGTTTCCTTGAGGTGATGTGATAGTTGGGAAGGACTGAAGGTATGCATTTGGTAAATCAAAAAAGGGATCCTTCTTCCCTTTGGTCACAGTATTTTTTTATTTTATTATGGGAAAGGAGGGACGGGAGCACATTCTCGACATGCTTACTCCACTGAAAATGAAAAATTGTAGTGTTGGGATTATGGAGCTTTGCAACATGAGCATGAAATATGGATGGTTTGTGTTGTTTTTTCCTATGTTGTCATTGATTTTAACATGGTGATAACTATATGGGAAGTCTACTTGGTTTATCGAAAGCTATTCTCTATTGCTAATATTCTTTTTTGATGGACAATGTATTGGTATTTGAGTCTGAAATTCACCGCAAGATCTGATATGACTCTAATCTCTTAACCATGTTATCATGACTCATTCAGATAGCTATATCCTAGATCTTGAGATGTTTTGGGTTGTGAGCAGAAATTTATGTCTGGCAAACTTCAACTCTATATCTTACTATTGTTCTTTGTTTGGTATATCTATGTGGGAGACTCCGCATTTTCTTAAGGAGAACATTCTTATGTTGTGGTTTTTTTGGTAGTCTCTATGTTGGAGGTATGATGATAAATTGATATGTTCTCAGATCTAGAAGGTTTTTTCTTTGAGGATTTGAGAATTTTGTTCTAGTCTTGGCCAACTTGGTATATGTGATTCATTATAGAGACTAGTTTTTCTTTACGGATGTTAGCCGACTTGGTATAATGCACTACATGGATAAAATGTTTAAATCATATATGGTCTTGACAAGGAGAGTTTTGATTATTTTGTTTCCATCTAATTAATCTGACCTAACTGATGAATAAGATATACTTGTATATATATAAGATGTTTTGAAAAGGAGAAGTGGGGAAGAGTGAGTGAGAAGTGGGTGTGTGAGTGTGGAAGAAAGGTGAAAGAAGATTTGAGCCTAAATGCTTTATCAATTAAGGATTAGTGCAGATTAGTTGAGTGACTATTGTGTGAGACAATACTTCATATTATGAGCTTCATTGGAACTGAACCCTACATATTGAAGGTGTATTATATCAGTTCAATCTTTTGGCAGTGAGCCACAATCTTTGTATCTTGTTGGTTAGCCATCTTTCATACTCAGGAAGTGAGCCTTTTTAAGGATAGTGAGTCCTAGCAGTGAGCCTTGTAATATCTTGTATCCAAATATAATATATTATGAGTTAACCCTCACCATGGTTTTTCCATTTTTGGGTTTTCCATGTAAAAATTCTAGTGTTCATGTGTATGGTTACATTGATTTATTTATATGTTCTCTCTTATTGATTCAATCAAAATTGTGGAAATGGTTAGATGTATTTTATTATGGTTTTATGGAATACTGATTCACCCTCCTCTCAGTATCCTAGATGTTTAACAAATGGTATCAAAGCTTGGTTCCTTGGAAGAAGCCTAACAGCTTGAGGAAGGTCCCAGACTTTCAGTATAAGAAATTTTTTCCTTCAAAAGTGATCTCTACTGGATATTTAGAAGAAATAGAAGATCTAAAGGACAAGTTGATGAAATTGAATGAGTATATTGAAAAACTACAAAGTAAAAGTGTTGAAGCATGTGATCTATTGGTTAAGGTGGATGAAATTATCTCCAGCCTACTACACCAATTGGATGAAAAGAAAAGAACTGAAGAATGTCAGGAAATTGAAATTCAAAGGAAGATGGATGAATACACAAAGCTTGAGGAAGAAGTAGAAATTTTGACATCTGATCTTAAAAGAAAAGAAATTTTGAATAAAAATTTAGGGTAAGCTCGACCATGCTTGATGAGTTGATTACTTTTTAGAGACTGGAAATGGATAAAAGTGGTTTAGGTTTTGAAGAAGGTCAAAGTTCTAAAGTGAAGCAATCTACTAGTAAGAAGACTCAATGTAAAGATGGATGAATTAAGGATCTAAGAAGAAACTCTGGAAGAACTCCCATCAAACAACATGATGCTAAAAGGTATTTATCTTTATATGGTATTTGTTATTCTTGCAAGAAATTTGGTCATAAGCAAAAGGACTGCAAAAGTAAAATGAATGATTCTTTATCATTCTCTAAAAAATGTCTTAAGTGTAAGAAGGTTGGATGTAAAGCTAGTCTGTGTGAAAATAAGTTGAATAAAAGAAAGAATGGAAGGAAGAATTTTATTTGTTGTAAGTGTAGCAATCTAAAACATCCTGTTAAGAGATGACAAGGATTTGGAGAAAGGAAAGAGAAATTCAAGCAAGTTGAATCAGAATCATTAGTCTTATCTATGTTGACCTTTGGTGTAGAGACTCCCATCAATTTTTGAGTTTAGCAATGGCTAAGGGGAAGCAATTATCAAAAAATTAAAAAAACCCCCTCATCAATATTTTGTCACATCATGATAGAAGTATATTTAATGTGGTAACAAAATTAAGGATTTTCTCAGTCGCATGTGTGAAGTATGAAGTTTGTAGAATTTGAAAGAATGGAGGAACACACACTTTTCAAGGTAATCTACTTGCAAGATGAAGCATTTACTGCAAAATAATTCAGAATGAAAGAAATAAATTCAAATAATTTAAGAGGCATATGTATTTTCAGAGAAGCATGCAAAGGAATTTTAGAGAGAAATTCAAATTTTCAAGGTTTGAAAAAGAGATCAAGTGAATTCGAAGTGAGCTCCAGAAGTAGGATATCTATACATTTCTTGTTGACATTTACAGAGATATTCATGTTTGCACAATCTTTCATTTTTATTGCTATGGATAATTCAAAGGTTGTGAATAGTTCAGATAGAGTGCAAGTTAATTTGAGAAGATATTTGAAGAATGTGTCGAAAGAGTTTGTTGGTGCATTCTCTCACATCCCTCTGAGAGTGCTTCCCAAAAAGGATATCTATGCATTTGTGTAAAGTAATATAGAAGAAATTTCACCAGTCCAGTTGAGAATTGTATGGAAGAGTGAATTGGAAGAGAACCATGATGCCTACAGAGTGTTAGTTACGAAGAAGTTGGATGTTTGGAGGAAATTTCCTTTGTTTGAATTTTAGAGGAAGTATATTTGAATAGTTTTGAGTAGAATTCATGATGAATCTTTGTGGATTGATGAAGCAAATTTGATTACCAAAGAAGCAATCAGAGATGTAACTAGTTTGTGTTCCTCCAGACCATTTCCCAAACAAAAGGCTATGGATGATCAAGAGATAATTGAGCTTACCGGTGTGAATCTTGAAGGGAAAGAGATTGATTTGAGATCAATTGTGGATCTGGTAATCAAGTATGCTACTATGGTCATAGGTCACAAAGTTTGTCTCCCTAGCAATGACCTCATAGTTTCTACTGTTGTTGTACATATTGTTGTTGATATGGTTAAAAGAGGTATAGATTATGACTTGTGTTAATTACTTCGTATACATATTTTGAAGAATTTAAAGGAAATCAAGAAGAGTAAGAAGAATACATTTCAGTATGACAATTTGGTTGTTTGTTTACTCTTTTAATTTTTGAGAGAATTACCGGTAATAGGAAGGATGGAATGGTAAAATATAGAGCCTATTTCCCATCAAATCAGAAAATTCATGATAAATCTTGGTAATTTAGATGCACAAGAGACTGCCCTTGCTACATTCTTTGGAACATTTTAGATGAGAATGTGTAGAAGACCTAGGATTCCAGTAAGTGTTGTTGAAAGGTACTCCAGAAGAATCAATTTTCTTGTTTCTATAGATATTTGTCACATGGAAGTAGTTGAATCAAGGTTGGTATGGATATCTAAGTTAGATTATAAAGTGTCGAGGGTTGAAATTGATTATTATGCAAAAATTATTTTGGAAAGCCCTAAGAATCTCAATGTAGAAGGTACCTCAAATAGCACAACTATAATAAGGAAGAAAAGGAGTGTTGTTAAACAAGAAGTTTCAGAAGGAAGTAAGTTTGAGAGATCTCAACATTAGCATGAAATAATGAACATTCAAGGAGCTTTGGAAGAATTGCAGAATGTTATTCCTGGTGCTAATTTTGATTCATCTATTTTTGTTGTGGAGAAGCTCAAAAACATGATTAATTCTTTGAAGGTATACATCTTTGGATTTGAAGTGCATGCTATAATTAGGTCTAATGAAGGAAATTTGGAAGATATCAAGGAAAAATATGCAAATGCACATAGTCAAGTGATGAAGGAATTGAGAGTGTACAAGTTTGTAAAGAAGAGGCATAGGAACTCCTTTATTTTAGCCTAGATTGGTCTAGCAGTACACTGAACATAAGAAATGAGATAAGGATGAGTGAGACCTGAATGAGCACTCAAGTAGATATATACAAATTTGTAGAAGATAGAGATAATCAGAGGTGGTCCTACATTGTGTAGCTTAAGGATAAATTCTTTTCTCTGCAAGATCAAATTATAGAAGTCATTAAGAAGTTTTTGGCACTCAAAGACATAATTAAACTCAGGCACATTCATGTTTCTAGTGCTCTTGACGGTATTGGTGAATTATCAAAAATTAATCTTAGTCCCAATACTTTAGCAGATGGTATAGAGTCCTTAACTAAGATTGACCTATTATGCAAGACTCTTATAAGTGAAAAAAGTTCATGGGAAGAATGCAAAGCATCATGGAAGGTCATCCTAGAGAGTCTTAAAGATTTTTCCTCTTCAGGTTAATTCAATTGTGTCCATATCTTTTACGTTACATTTTGATGCATATATACATATATACCAGACCCCATCCTTTTCCATTGATGTCAAAGGGGGAGAGATAGAGGTTGATAGAGGTAAAACATTTTTTCGAAGAACAGTTTTGATAGGGGGAGTATTTAGTTACAGTATATTGAAAAATGTTTTTGACATGCATGTTGCCATCAATGCCAAAGGGGGAGATTGTTGGGCTTATGGAGCCTCGCAACATGAGCATGAAGTACAGATGATTTGTGTTGGTTGTTCCTATTTTTTCATTGATGTCAACATGGTGATAACTATATGGGAAGTCTACTTGGTTTACCAGAAGTTGTTCTTTGTCAGTAATTTTCTTTTTTAATGAGCTAGTGTATTGGTATTTGAGTTTTAAATTCACCACAAGATTTGATATGACTCTAATCTCCTAACCATGTTATCATGACTCATTCAAACAATTATATCATGTATCTTGAGACATTTTGGGTTGTGAGTAGAAAGTTATCTCTGACAGAGTTCAACTCAGTATCTTAGTAAAGGTTGGAATTTAGATAAAGAAATTGGCATCCTTTTATATTTTGAGTGGGACATGGATTCTTCCATTGATTTTGATATGGTTAGGAAACATGATTCTTGGGTTTTTTCCATAGATGAGGAGGCATTATGTGTGTTGTTTGGATCAGCCTTCAGTTCAAAATGAGATACTCTTTCTATTTGTTCTTTAGTTGAAAACACCAACAAACCAACAGTGGTAGAGCCTATAGGTGATCTAAGAGGAGGTATGATCATTAAATGAGTCTCTGACACATCAATAGTTGATGCAGCCACATTAGCTATAAATGTTTCCAAATTCACTAAGGCAACTGTAGAATCTCTACAAGAGATATATGATTAGGAGACTAAGAAATATAATGATTTATTGATTGAATATAATAAATACAAGAAAAAGGCTTGTTGAGCTTGAGATAATGGTTGAAATGTTGCATAATCAACAACCATAGATGCAACCAGTGTAGCCTACTACTCCATCCTCTTCTCCACCACCTCCAATTCAATCTACTAAGATAATTGTGTATGATGAATATTTTCCTTTGGTTCCAAATGCTTCTATTGTTCCTCCTTGAAGAATAAGAATTAGCAGAAAAGATTTAATTCAACAATTGAAGGTATATGATGAATTATTCCAATTTTATGAAGATGATAAGTATGAAAATAATGTACTTATAGTAACCATTGTATTGAAACATGTGATGGGAAAATCAATAAAGAGAGTGAATAGTGTGCATAATAAATATTCTTTGATGTTTACTGCAATTGGGATGTTTGAAAAAGATAGATCAGAAGTTGTCCCATTGATGAAACTATGGCTACCAAGAATAAGTGCACTTTCATGATCAAGGGATCATCTCATGATCCGAATAAGACAAAAAAATAATCCCACTATATAAATTTTTTGAAATGGATCACAAACTTCCAAGGCATGGTTGACACACTAGAGAATAAATAAAGGAGTTACTCTAGGAATTCAATAAGACTGATCTTGGCCTTTTACTAGAACTTATGGACAGTAGTGGAGTAAAAACTTATGAACATTGGAGGTCTTAAATGGATAGTATTGTTGCTACAGATGCCCTTGTAATTTGTGAAGGTGGATCACTTGATATGGATTTATTGAAAAGCAGCATGGATAAACTATGGTTCACCAATAAGTTTTTGGAATAATTTGATAAAAAGGCAAACCAGGTTGTGAAAAGGTATGGATCATATAGGAACAAATTAGATGATTTCATGGCATTCAAATGGCCATCTAAGGAAGAATATGTTGGAAGAATGAGCAAGTTATCTATATGTTGTCATTGATGTCACCATGTTGGTAGCTTGGTCTAGTACTCTTAAATCAGTGTGTATAACTGACTTATCTTCTTTGGTGGTTGATTCGGTATTCTTGGTGCCTCTCTGGTATTCTATTTCACATTTCTCCATAGTTGACAATTTCTAATTGTGTTTTTTGGGAAATTACTTATGGATGTTAAAGGCATGCATGATCAGGTTATTTCATGTTATGGTGCTCGTACGATAAAGTGACATTATTTCGGTTACATTGAAGACTATTCCTGGATGACTTGTTAAGTTAATTTTGATATAATATGAAAATTTATGTGTGATCTATTTCTTGGTATGAGCCAACATAATGTAACATGCTAATGGTTAAATTACATGATGAAAATATTTTGTGGAGCTGACAGTTGAAATCTTTTATAAATGAATTACATCTAATTAGGCTAGCCTAATTGATGCTTGCGATGGATATTGGATATTAATATATGGCAAACAATTTTGGAAGAGTAGTGAGTGTGTGTAGACAACAGTAAAGAGATAGAAGAAATAGTGAGCGAGTAATGAATGTGAAGGTGTGATCAGAATGGCAGCAGTTGATGTAAAAATGAGTGAAGAATGAAGGGTGTAAAGTCTGAATATTGAGCATCTCTGGAACTATATCAGCACATGATAGGTGCACCTTTCCAGTTCATTTTAGGTTGTAAAGCCTTATTCTATTTTGTATAATATTGTGTAGGTAGTGAGCCTCCTTGTTGGATAGTGAGTCCTTTTTGTAGGCAGTGAGCCTCTTTTGAAAATGTTATATAGTGTGAGTTAACCCTCACCGTAGTTTTTCCCTTATCAGGTTTTCCACGTAAAAATATGGTGTTCATTGTGTTGATTTACTTTCTGTTATTTTTGTTTCATGCTCATATTCAATAATAGAATAGTGTGGTTGAAGAATTGATAAGTGATAAAGTTTTAAGTTTGAATTTGTGTGACAAATGATTCACACCCCCCCCTCAATTGTCCTACGCCTATTTAACAATTGGTATCAGAGCTTTTGGTTCCTTGGTGAGAGCTTAACCACTTGAGGAGGATCCTGAAGGATGGTTGAATGGATGATAAAGGAGAGATTCAAACTACTCTTGAAGATGTCAATAAAGTGGAAAGAGAAAATAGAGATCTGAAAAAGAATCTTGATAAAGCAAATGAATGCATTCAAAAACTAAAGGAATAGTTGAAAAGACACAGAGAAGTAAGTGAACAGTTGAAATAAGAGATAATTGGACTGAAAGTGATATTAGAAGAGAAGAATAGGATTGAAGAATGTCTAAATAAAATGGTGCAGAACAAGTCTGATGAATGTTCTAGACTCGAGCAAGAGATAGTAAACTTAAG